>JAMFLL010000457.1:0-36957 GCA_027475725.1 Pythium rhizo-oryzae
GTACAGCGCGTTGGCGTAACGCGCGTGGATGCCGAAGAGCTGGAGCTTGGGCTGCGTCATTTCGCCGAAGCCGCCGAGCTCGGCGATCTCCGGGGCGACGGCCTTGCTGGCGAGCGCGCGCGCCTGGGCGGGCGCGGCCTGGCGGCACACGTTCTTGATCGACGACGAAAGCATACCTGTTCACAAATCAAATACACACAATCGATGAGGATTCTCTGCGGACGACCGACATGTCGCGCGGAGACGGAAGATTTGCGGGCCTTCCATGGCGGGTGCTACGGCGACCAGCCCCTCATCGCGTAGCGCTGGACTCGCGCTACACGACGGCGTCGTATTCAGTGCTCTTAGTGGAGGGTTTGGCCACACACGCGCGCCGGAAGGCACCCCTTTCTCCCGCCATCGTCCGCGCCGACCATTTTCGCTCGGCTTACCTGTCGGATATCTGGCGGAGCTCGTGACTGGCCCAAGACCGAAGCGTACGGCTCCCGCGGGCGGTGGGGGAGGAGAGGAGGGGAGGGGAGGGGAGCTGCTGCGGCACGCGCCTGGTTGTGTGTTTTGGCCAGAGAAACCGAGGTTTTATGCAATACTAGAGGATAAACCTCACTTACCTGCCTTGGCGCATACACGTCCAATCCAACCGTTAGCAATCATAGATGCGCATAACTAACGTTTCTATTTACGGCGTTTCCGGGGAGGTGGCGTTTTCTTGGGCTTGGGAAGATCATGCAGCTTGACGACCATGGGCACTTCCGGGGTGTGGGCCATGTGGAGGTCCACGGGCACGCCCTCGAGCCGCAGGCTCTCGCCGCTGGTGGACGGCAGCGCCGCGTCCACCGTCCACTTGTCCATGAACCGGTTAAACGACTGCGCCGTGCCCTGCAGCTCCATCGTGCGGTGTGTGAACAGCGTCGTTGCTGTTGCTGTTGGTGGTGGCGTTGGCGGCGGGGTCTTGGACGCCGTTGGCTTCCGCGCGCCCTGCTCGGCCGCCGCGAACTCGCTGCGCATGACCGCGTCGAAGATCGCGAACAGCGTGTCGCTGTCGTCCTCGGCGATCGCGCCATCGCGCTCCATGTCCTGCAGCACGTCCGCGAGCGCGCGCCCGAGCAGCGTCGGGCGGTACTCGTCCATGTCGCTTTTGGGGGGAGCAACCAAACGGAATGTCACTACATCACGCGCCAGAAATCCGTAGGCAAACACATAGTCACAGTCACGAGATTCGTACTTAATAGGAGAATACGATCAACCAGTCAGTTTTTGGGTGCCCCCAGGCAGCACCAAAGGAAACATCACGGGACGCGCGGAGCACCATGGCGATCCGCGAGGAGCACGACTTCCTGAGCGAGAACGAGCGCGCGTTCCTGTTCCAGAGCATCCATGATAAGCCCCACGTGCGCGCGGACGGCCGCGAGCTCATGCAGCAGCGCAAGGTGCGAGGTTACGCGTCTAACTCCGCCGCGTTTGGACGCAACTCACCGCGCGTTTCCTTTGTCAGATCCGCGTGCAGTTCCGCCGCTCGGACGACCAGAGCCAAGCCGAAGTGCAGCTCGGCCGCACGCGGTACGTTCTCCCGCATATTGGTGTCCAGGCCAACGTTCTACGCGTCTAACGCTCGTTTTCTTTCTTCTCTCTAGTGTGATCGCGAATGTCCACGGCGAGATCGTGCCGCCGTTCCCGGACCGCCCGACCGAAGGTTTCCTCCAGTTCAACGTCGAGCTGTCGCCCATGGCGTCGCAGAACTTTGAAGTGGGCCGCCCGACGCCACTGGCGGTCGAGCTCGCGCGCATCGTGGACCGCGGCATCCGCGAGTGCCGTGCGCTGGACACGGAGGCGCTCGCGATCGTAGCCGGCGAGAAGGTCTGGGCCATCACGTGCGACATCCACGTCGTGGACCACGGCGGCAACCTGATTGACTGCGTGTCGCTCGCGGCCATCGCGGCGATGATGCACTACCGGCGGCCGGAGGTGTCCGTGCAGGGCGGCCAGACCACGGTGTACAAGATCGACGATCACGCGGCCGTGCCGCTCAGTCTGCACCACATCCCGATCTCGATCTCGTTCTGCTTCGTCGAGAGCCTCGGCAAGGACACGGCGGACGAGGACGATGCGCCGATCATCTTCATGGACCCGACGGACCGCGAGGAGCGCATCACCGACGGCTCGATGACGTTCACGTTCAACTCGTTCCGCGAGCTGTGCGCCGTCCACAAAATTGGTGGCGCCGCGGTGTCCACGAATGATGTCCTGCGTTGCGCCAACATCGCTGCCGCGCGCGTGGCGGAGCTCACTGAGTTTCTCAAGGAAGAGGCCGAGAAGGCCGACAAGGAGGCCATCGACCAGCGCCGCGCGATGCTGCGCGGTCGCGAGTTTGCGGATGTGTCCTCGCTGTTGAGCACCGAGATCAAGCAGCATCGCGCGGAAGTGGACCTCGGTATGATGACAGACTTCAAGACGCTGCACGCGCCCATCGCCTTGCGCGATGATCCGACGCAGGCGGAGAACGACGCCAAGGTCTCTTCGATGGCCCAACTGCTTGAGTCGCTTGAGCAGGCTGCTGACGACACTCAGGCTGCCGCTGTGACGACCAGTGGGCTTGAGATGAGCAACGACGCGGCGCGGGAAGAGTTCCAGAAGCTCGCTGCCGGCTTCAACATGCGCGAGCTGGTCGCCGGTGCTACGGAGGCGAAGCCGAGCAAGCCCGTTGCATCGTCCGCACCGGTGCAGAAGACCACCACAGTGGTTAACAAAATCAACAAGAAGGCGAAGCCTGTGGATAGTGACAGTGAAGAAGAAAGCGTTGTTATCCAGAGTGAGTTCAACGGTGGTGCGGCTCCTGTTGAGAGCCAAAAGCCGGCCACAGCAGTGACCGCACCCGCCAAGAAGAAGCCCACCAAAAAGTCGTCAAAGAAGGCGGCACTTTCAAGTGATTCGGACGAAGAGGTTGATCTCAGTGCTGCCGTGAAGCGGAAGGGCGGCAAGAAATGAACGGCATATCCACGCAGGTAAAACATGTTCGATAATCTAGATTTGCATCCGTCCCACCACAGCTTGGCCGTTTCGATCCGGCAATGCGAAACGACGTGTGACTCTTATTTTGGTGTAGGGATCGCACCCAGGCAGGCTGACATGTGTAGTGCCCGGCTTCGATAGCATCCAAGCTCGTGTGTAGTCGTGATGAGCGCTCCGTCGGCCGTGCACGGCTCCCACAAACGGGTCCAAGTGTGTATCCGCGTGCGTCCCCCGCAGTTCAAGTCTGATTCGCGAACTTCCGATAGCGTTGCTGTGAATGCACGCGAGAAGACAATCAGTGTGGTCACAAATTCGGCGAATGGCTCCGGCACATGCTTCCACTTTGACCAAGTCCTCGACCGAGACACGGACCAAGCTGGTGTGTACCAGGCTGCAGCCTCGGATATCGTGGACTCGGTGTTGAGCGGCTACAACGGTACAATCATGGCGTACGGACAAACTGGTGCTGGAAAGACGTATACAATGTCTGGAGGCAAGCGACACTTCGATGACCGAGGAATCTGTGCGCGCGCCATCTCAAGTATCTTCCAGCAAATCCAACGCGACGCTGATCATTCCTTCGTTGTGCGCGTCTCCTACGTCGAAGTGTACAACGAGAATTTGTACGATCTACTGACCTTCAACGAGAACAGCCACAATGTCTACAACAACGCAGCTTCGAACAACCGAGAAGATCTCGTTATCCAGGAAAACGATAAAGGCCAGACGTTCGTCCGTGGACTCGCGCGCCCAGTCGTGAAGACCGAGGAGGACGCGTTCGACCTTCTTTTCCAGGGAGAGACCAACCGGACGATTGCCGAGCACTGCCTGAACGCATCTTCTACACGTTCGCACTGCATCTTTACAGTATACGTCGAACGTCAGGCGAACCTCGACTCATGCGCCGATGTCGAAGACCCCGCAGCGTCCGTCGCAGTGTTCAGCAAGTTGCACCTGGTGGACCTCGCCGGCTCCGAGCGAATGAAGAAAACACACGTTAGTGGTGTAATGCTGAAGGAAGCCTCCCACATCAACAAGTCGCTGACGTTTCTGGAACAAGTTGTGATCGCGTTGGGTGACAAGAAGCGGTCCCACATCCCATACCGACAAACACCGCTCACGAATTTGCTCAAAGACTCTCTAGGCGGCAACTGCCGGACGATGCTTGTTGCCTGTGTGTGGCCAGAAGACTCACACAACGACCAGACGCTCGCCACGTTGAAGTTTGCCACACGCATGATGCGCGTCAAAACGTCTGCAATCGTGAATGTCGCTGGTAGCGTCGCTGTGGGAGGTAGCGGAGCGGGGTCCAAGGAAACCCAGGCACTACTGCAGAAGTATGTGGGTGAAATCAAGCGGCTTCAAGACGAACTGGCCATGCACGACACACTCAGCGGCCGCAGTTTCGTGGATTACGATCTGAAGAGTATCAACTCGGCAAGTGCGCGTGCACAGTACCGCGAGCAACTGCAGCTTTTCATTCAAGATGAGTCAAAACCTCCCCCGATTCAGAATTTGACACAAATCGAGCAGCTCTTCAAGGTTTTCCGAGAGCTCTACATTCAAGAAGCTCGTCGATCAAGTCCTGATGTGCTCACTGTGGATCCCCCCGCTGCGCCCATGTCTGTGGTAGCAACAGGGAGCCGGATGGTGCGCCAATTCCGATCATTACGGGCGAGTTCTCCCATGCAACAGGACCAGGACGCAAAACTTCCGTTACTTACACGATCACCTACGCGTTCAAAGATTAAGCACTCCATCGGACCGGAGGCAGATGAAGACGAGCATGGACCGACTGCCGCTGAGTATCGGCTACCGCGAATACGTTCCACGGGATCTTCGCCACCGATGGCAATCACACCACCTCAGCAGCTCAGCGATAAGGAACTGTTCGAGAAGTTCAGATCTGCGAACGACCCGAAGCCCGAATCGCTACTGGACTTGGATGTCGCCAAGCAAAACTTGCGCACTGCGAAAGCAGAAATGTCCACAATGGGACTCGAAGTCAACAAGATCAAACTGTACGTGAAGCGGTATGATTATTCCGGATTACTGTTTGTCTGATTAATTTTTGGCTCTCTTTGTACGAACAGGAGTATCGACGGCTTCACAGCAAAGATACAAGACCTAAGGAGCTCTACACCGGCCAGTAACAATGCCGGTAACAGGGAGGCCGGAGAGAATGTGGCTCATATGGATCCGTCCACCGAGTTCCTCGTTCTACAACTGCGTGACGCGAAGAAGCGGTACCGCGAGGTGTTCGAGCAGTTTCAAGAGAAGAAGGCCGAGGTCAAGTACTTGCTCAAGATCAAGGAGCAGATGCTGCAACGCGTCACACGAGAGTTCGAAACCTGGAAAGCGGAGACGATTGCTCGAGCGGCAACACCGACGATAGAATAGGTGACGCCCGACAGTTTTTGTTTATCGACACTCACATGGCAAGCTCGGCACCGACTACCGGAACCCTCCTGCTCAAGGTCAGCAAGTGGCAGTGCGATCTTGTGTCACACGGGCTTCCAGGCGGAACAGAAACGCATGAGCTCGCGAGCATGGGTGCAATCGTGCCTGCCTATGAGACTGCGACACCCGATTCGAAAAGGCCATGATTAGGCCTCAACATGGACTCATGTTCGACTGAGACAAGTGCCGGGAGCGTCGGATCCGCTGCAACGCGTCAGAGCTTCTACCGCACGTCTGGCGGACCTGAGTCACAACAGGTCGGACACGCTCCTCCTCGGCCTGGCTGCTCGTACGGCGTGCGTGCGTGAGGGCGGAAAGAAACGCGACTAGAGGGACCAGAGCCAACTCTTGGCGCCAACTCCTTGAGTGCCAAGGATTGAACGGCTGGCTGGCAGCGCCCACTGCATAGAAGAACGCCCGCAGCTCCTCCATGTTGAAGATTCCAGCACGGACGCAGCCCCCCTTGCGTGTTTCTGGCCCCCGCAACGCTCCTCCCAGTGAGATGAGCCCTGCATTGCTCCGCCATCAACAGCAGCACTCTAACGTGCAGCTGTACCGCGTCCGGAGGCTGTAGCCTGAGCACGTGAACGATTGTGGACGCAGTCATCGCTGCCGTGGGGCCTCTGAACACGGGGTAAACGCGAGCTTTCAATGTTTGTGGTGTTTGGGTTGGCTGTAAACGTTTACGCGCGGTGAAGCGACGTGGCCGATCGTGTCACGCATGTCATCGGTGCCGATATGGGGCATCCAGTTGGTGGTACTAGTACAGCATGCGACAACCGTCCGTGCAAGGGAGGAAAGCCACCTGTACGGTTCGGTATCGAGAGGCGTGGAATGTTCACCGCTCGCCGATGATCAAAGCAGTGAAAGTGGTCCAACTCTCAGTCGATCTATAAGCTGCTGTCGTCACATCATGGTGAATATGCAAAATGAAAGGTTTTGTAAAGTATGCATAAAGCGTGATTTCACTGAATGAAGTGGCTACATATAGAAAATAACAAGTTTTCACATCGCTGCGTACCTTTGCGACCCCACCACCACAACCCGAGCCCAACAAACGACCTGTACCAACAGGTGGGGCATCCTGTACGCAGCCATTTGAGACCGCAATCGGAACATTCACAACGGCCCGCAGATCTTGAGTTCCAGGCACAGATCATACCGGTACTACCGGTCTCAAGCAGATCGAGAACCCACACGAAGTGAGCTGAGAAAGAGAGCGTTCAGCAGAGAGAAACCCAGGAGTTTCGTGGAGGCTCTAGCCCCGGCTCGCTGCATGTTAAAACGGGAGAGCGACATGACACCATCGTCCCATTTTGTACCGGAGTGAATCAAGTCCCAACGCAGTCGAGCAACTGGGAGAAAGACAGCAGCCTTCTCAGCCGAGCGCGCTCACAAAAGCGAATCGCTTGCTGTAAAGTTGAGCCACCAACCCTCACCACAACCACCTAACAACGTCGTGCGAAGGCGAACGCCCCCCCTATCCCTACTCGATCACATGGCGCCATGTCTTTGTGCAACCGGCGGAACTGCAGATAAGTTTATATAAGTACATAAGCCACTTCAAAATCAAAATACGACTGATATAGGATGCATTGAGGAGCTCAGTTGCAAAACAAGGTGAAATTCGTGGTCAGCTTTTTTTAACAAGCGAACGACCAACACTCTGTATCGATAGTGCACTCGAGACCAGCCCGGCCGGCGTGTGTGGGCGGCGCGCGTCTCGTATCTTTGTCGCCACGGCACTGAACCTCTTCGCGAGTCGGCGGGCTGTTTGGCGGGAGCATGGCCACGCACACCCTCACATTCGGCTGTCGCCCATTACGGAGAACTCACCAGCACGCGCACACCGCCATCCATTCCTCCCCCGCGCGCGCGTGATACGGCTCATTCCTCATCTCGCCCGCGGCTACGCCCACGACCACCCCACGCCGATTGATGACCGCGACCACCACCATGGCCATGCAGCTGCTCCCGTCGTTCCAGTCCTTCCTCGCGTCCGCGCAGCTCCCGCCGCCTTCGCCGATTGTCTACAAGCACAAGCCGCTTGCCCGCGTTGCCAGCAACGACTACGAGCAGCGCCACTACGCGCACCCGGCGGCGCGCATGTACCAGTTGGCGTCGCTCACGGCGCGTGAGTACGAGCGCGCCATGCGCTCGCCCGACAGTTCGTCGATCGGTTCGTCATCCCCTACGGCCTCGGACGTGAGCTCGGATGAGGAGAGCCGCATCGTGCGAACGGTGTCGCCGACCACGTCGATCGCACCGCGTTCGACCGTGGCCAAGAGCAACAAGAAGAAGTACCTCAAGGAGAAGCAGCGCTGCGAGATCGTGCGCCGCGTGCGCGCCGGTGAGAAGCAGGCCCACCTGGCGAAGGAGTTTGGCGTCTCGCGCGCGGCTGTGTGCTATCTGCTCAAGCACCAGACCGAGATCCTCAGCCGATGCGGCGACGACGGCTATCTGTACACAAGCACTGTCCAGGCTGTATAGAGCGTGCCAGTTTGAGAGAGTAGCAGAAGAAGCGAGACGCAGCGACATGCGTAGGAATCTAGTATTTATGATGTAAGGTGACGTTAAGAAGATGCCTCCACCTCCCTGTCCGTCTTTCGTGATGAAGTCTGCGCATACACGTAGGTAGTACATCCCATGGTTATGCGGACCACTGTGCGTGGTTCATGCGCACGTGGCATTACACCGCTCACGAAAGTCATTTAACCCCGCACCGCATGCGTCCGCGGGGAGCCGCGGCCAAACCACGCAACAGCCAAGCTTTATCAAAACGAGACGTGTATGTTTACCGGAGTATAGATAGCTCAAACGCACGCTAACATGGATGCCCCTGGCCTTCGGCCAGAGTGGGGCTCTTCTACACACTAAAATGGGGTCTCCGTTGGCGCACTGATCACATCGACGTGTCCATCGCAGCGGCCGTGGCGGCGGCGCGCTGGAGACAGCAGTTGGCGTGCGTCGTGAGCACGCGGTGCATAATCTCCGAGTGGTGCTTAAGCAGGTACGAGACCGCCGCCCGCGTCACGCCGTAGTCCCGCGCGACGTGGGCCTGCTTCTCGCCCGAGAGTACGCGGCACACAATCTCGTAGCGCTGCTGCTCGGTTAAATACTTCTTCTTGGTCGCGTACGCTCTCCGCGGCGGCTTGGTCATCTCGCTCGGCTCATCGCTCACTGAGGACGGCGAGCTGGGGCGCTCACCTTCGCTGAGCATCTCCTGATCTTCCGAGTCTTCACACATGCACGACGATGACGACGAAGCGGTTGAAGAACAGAACGAGGACTCGCCGGTAGTGGACGCTGAGGAAGACTCGTCGGACGGCGACGCCGACGCCCAGAAGAGACCGTTCTGGGGCCCATCGAGGGACGGGGAGGGCGACGCGCCGCCCTCGTGGCGGTGGAGATCCACCAGTTCGTACGGGTGCGTGATGGCGCTGGCATTGGCGCAGTTTGAGCAGCGCTCGGGAAGGTTGAGCACGCGAAGCGCCACCTTGGTGCTCTCGACGAAGCGTTGGAACGACGGCAGCTCCGGCGGTGGCAGCGTCATGGTGGCGGGCGATGGGGACGGGGGTTTCGGGTTGTGAGTCGCGCGATGATGGTTTGGAAGTGACTCGGTCGGCCCGAGCGATTAGTTTCCGAGGCCGACTTGTGAGTGGGGTGGGAAAGGCCCCGGAAGTGTCAAGCACGCGCGGAGCCATCGGCGCGCCAAGAGACACGCGTTGAAGTTGGCTGCCTGGCGACCACGTCACACATCCTCCGTTAAATAAGTACATACACACCATAATAGGTTCAATATACTCATGTAAGGAATATACCGACTACGTGTCTGCGCGACCGCGCTCTTTGACACCCGGCGCCGCTTGGCTTGGCTCGGTGTCAAAGACAACGCCGCCTGCCGCCCAACGCCAGCCAATGGCGCCAGCCGTTCCCCACCACACGCGGACCGCGGTGGATTTCGCGGAGCGGAATCCCAAAGACACGCTTGTCAACCGCCGCTTGTGAGACCTGTATACCGAATGTATACCTGAGTGGGCTATTATACACTCCCGGTTGCTCCACGTCGCAGGCAACGCCACTCGGTTCGTTTGGCTGGAAGATCCCACGCTCCCGGAAAGGTGGCCGGGGAGTGGAGCGGGTCCTTGCTCGTCGCCCTTGGCGCCAGGCGCGTTCCACAACCATCTCTAACCGCACTGGACTGTCGGTCGAGCCAACGCCATACACCTGTTACTATAGCTTTTGACTCGGTCGGGGACTCGGGCACCTCGCTCATTGCGAATGTGTGGGTCGAAGCGGACTTCTCGTTGTACAGTACGGTGTACTCTGGTGCAGGCGGCTCAGCATTCGCGCGCTCGCTGTGCGGAAAGCTTCCAAGCAGTTGTATTCCGGCAATACCACCTCGTTCGATTCCAAAGCAGTGCGGACGGCAATATGCGAGATAACCGGTATAACTCGGTGCGCGAGTGTAACAGGAAACCGGTAGGTCGGCGAAGAGGAGGTCTCACTTTCTTCCCACGAGGATGTGCATACGCCGTCGGGTGTGGCGGTGTTTATGTGCTCCGTGGACCGCGCCAGTGGCTTCGAAAAAGAGAGCAATCTCGAAGATTGTGGACTCGTGTCCATCGGCAGAGGATCTGTCTGTCCGGACGCGACTGGCACGGTCTCCTCTCCGCTTCCTCGACACTCGACAAAGACGCGCGCCACGCGGCCGGCCGGCCGCGTTCTTTGTCTCGGGTCGTCCCCCTGTTCGGAGACCACCCTCCTCTTTCCCGGCACGGCACCACCAGGCACCGTCGCAGTTCCAAGGCGTGCGGCTTTGGCGCGCGCAGCAGCAGAAAATGTGCAGAGACCCCGTTGCCGCCGTGGCCGCGCGCGACGCTGTCGCCGAGCGGCTGCCAAATTTCGCGTCGTTCCTCATGCGCGCACGGCACCGCCATGTCGCCGACCACGTTCGAGCCGTCGCGCATCCCGAGCGGCTTCGTCCACGAGGCGCGCCAGTCTCTCGTTCGCGGGGCGAGGCAGAGGCGATGTGTCTGTCTCACTTGACGCTCGCCCCGCCGGGCTCGAGCCATGGCACCAGCACGCGCCGCGGGCTGCTGCGGCTCGCGCCGGCACAAGTGCGCGTCCAGCCAGACGGCAGCCCGCAGCTGCCGCCGATGGTGGCGGCGCCGCCGGTGGCATCGACCAAGCGGGTTCTGCAGCGCCACCAGCGGTGCGAGATCGTGCTGCGCGTGCTCGCGGGCGAGCGCCAGGCGCACCTCGCCAAGGAGTTTGGCGTCTCGCGCGCCGCTGTGAGCTACTTGCTGCGCAACCCGTGGAACGTGCTGCGCACCAGCCCCCGCGTCCACACACAGCGCGCGCCTTCAGGAGAGTGAGACGACGAGCCGCGTTTCGAAGAATTGACGTGAACCAAAACGTGCCAAGATACAACCCTAATGATCTGTGCATCGCTGTTCTACTGGCACGTCTGCAGCCCACATGGATCCTATCGTAGGTCCTGTGGCCACATCGAGTTGGTACAAAAGCGTCGGGCACGACGGCATCCCGCGACTTCTTCGCGGTGGTCGTGTGTCCGCCACGAGCTCAAATAGATCGATGGAATGTATCCAAGTGTACTCACGTATATCTCACGCGATCGACAGTCTCCTCATCGAATCAGGGTCTCTCGGACTCGCGAGGGGCCGTTGGTGGCTGCCGCTGCCGGCGCAATCCCCCACGACGTTGCCCCTTAGCTTCGTCGTACACTTGAGGCTCATTTTGGGTATTCGTGCAACATGGCTTCAAGATGCCACTCAGACGGGGGGCTCGGGTGGAACCTCTGACTCAGCCTCTCACGTGACACCCCGGATTGAGAGCTCGGCGGTCAAACGCTGGACGATCGCGTGCAGCACACAGGCGCTCGCGGCAGCTACGACACAGTAAATGAAAACCTCTGACATCTGTGTCTGCGTATAATAGACACGGTGCACGCAGTCAGCTTTACCGCTTCGTGTCAGCTTTACCGCTTCGTGTTGACAGGCTGGCGGCAGACACGCAAAGGCGGATTCAAGACAAGCCTCCCCATCGTTCATGGCGGGGTGCGACTAACGATAGCCCGACCTCGCCCGACGGTGGTCGTGGCGGCTTTCGCCGCCCAGAGCATGGGCCGCCGAGAGACCATGGACGCGAGGCGAGTAAGAAATGCACCGGTGGTGCCCCGCGGACCGAGGACCGCTTAGCACGCCTCCCGACACGGGAGCCCAAGTCCCCAGAGCTACCGGTATTTTTCCGCCCAAAGCGACCCGGCGTCTCCGAGTGACTGAAAGGTCCCGGCACGCCAGCAGCCAAGCCTCGCGAGGGGCGTTGGATGGCGCATTTCTCTACTGCTCGCTCGTTCCGAGAAGGCCCTCGCTCAGGACCTCTGGACGTCGTGAGGGCGTGACCAACAGCCGCGAGAATCTCCGCTGTGCGGAAGAGTGTTGCGCGTGGTGTCCCAGCACCGGGCGTACGTACGGTGTACGTGACGTACGTACCGTTCGCACGACCTTGAGCTCCACTCGCGTGACATTCGGGTGTAGCTTCTCGGCGAGGAGCGCCCACTTGGCCTTGGAGAAGGTGGTACCTCCGGTCTCAGGATTCCAGAGACTGGAAAGCGAGTCCAGAGAGCTCAGCCTGAGGGGGCAAAAGTGAGCGAGTGCGTGGCAGCGTCTCGTGTGCTTGAAGACGGTGGGCGGAGGAGGAGTCAAGTCCCATTGACTGTTGTTGCGTTTCGCTGCGACCGCCACGCTCTGGATCGTTCAGGATCGGTTCGCCTGACTCTGGATTCCCAGAGACCGAGCCACACACGAGAACAATCGAAACAGCACGGTGGACGCACGAAAAGAAGCGCCGCTGGAGGGGTGGGGGTATTTTATTTTATGAAAGGCGTTCCGATGAGCAAGAGAAACGGAATAAAAATTATCGGCGACCGACGGGATTGCTAAGATGCGCTGTGGCGGCTCTCTCGTTTCCTTGACGGCGGAGCCTTGTCGCCCCTCCGACCTCCGAGAAAATTTGAACAGCGCAGTGCCCCGCTAAATGGACAAAAAGGGAATCGAGTTGAGTTTTCGTTGGGAGTCCTCTGTTTCCCAAACCTAGGTCGTGGGGTGTGCCAACAGCAAGATAGGCCATCCAACGACAGTGCAGGTGTCCCCCAATGTCGTGCTTAATGATTCGTCGCGGCTCGGACGCGGCTCCGCCAGCCACAGAACCCCATGCTCGAACCAAAACTTACCGTAGCGAAACGAGACAAGCGATGTTTTCAACCACACTCCGGGGAGCAATCGTGACACCGTTTCTTTGTGTTCGGCCGTGATACAGTTATTGCAGTATATGCAATCTTTTCGAATAAGAAAATCGCACATTATGTACTATAACAAGGTGGTGTGGCCGTTTTTTTGTTGTTCCGCCGGGTCTTGAGATGAGGCGATTTTTAACAGCGGGCGGAGGGAAAGAAAAAACCACTCTGCGATTCATATCTTTGCGACCGTCCAGGGTTTTGTTTTCTTCTTCGGAGGAGAGAGGAGGAGAGGAGGTGGAGGAGCGGAGAGCAGGCGACCACGCTCCCCTCCGCTCCACTCTGGAGTTGGTCGTTGCCTTGGTTCCCGCACTTGTTCTGTGAGGCTGGTTGTCGGTCCGGCCACTGGCCGGCGATTCACAACCACCTCCCCACGTGCTGCCATTCTCCAACTGGTCAGCAACTCCGCAAGTCCACACAGCGGAAAGTCCCCACCGCTCCGCTCCGCTCCCCTCCCCTCCTCCGCTCCGCCACACGACACGCAGCATGGCGCTCTCGGTGGCGCTCCCCAGCTTCGACGCGTTCCTCCGCAGCGCGCGCCGCGCGCCGGCGGTGCTGCCGCGTGCCGCGCCCACCTACTACCACGCGCCAACCGACCGTGCTCCTCTGTACGACCAGTGCGGCGGCTTTGACTCCCCGGCGCGCTCGTCCGCGTCCTCGTCCTCCTCAGCCATGACGCCCCCTGGCTCGCCCTACTACGGACACTTTGTGTCGCTGTCGCCGGCGTCCTCGCCGGTATCGGAGACCGACGTCAGCATGGCGTCCTGGCGTCTCACGGCGCCGTCCAGCGGCTCGGAATTCGAGGATGACTACTACTATGGCTCCCCGACCGCGCGCGCCGCCGAGGCCGCGACGCGGTACCAAGATCTGCTCAAGCAGCAGTGCGTCACGATTGCGCCCCGACCGCGCCACTGCTCGGCGACCTCGTACGCGCCGGCGGACGTCAAGCCCGCGCGCACCAAGAAGAAGTACCTGAAGGAACGCCAGCGCTGCGAGATCGTGCGCCGCGTCCGTGCCGGCGAGAAGCAGGCGCACCTCGCGAAGGAGTTTGGCGTCTCGCGCGCGGCCGTGTGCTACCTGCTCAAGCACGAGTACGACATCCTGCGCCGCTCGGCGCTGCGCCAACAGCGCCGCAAGCACCTGCACTGACGATGTATGGAAATTGCTCGCTCAGTGTCGTCGAACGTGCCCTTCTAAGTTATTTTCCTGTCGTCGACGTGGACAACTCGCAACATTTGTCGGAAATGTACCATTCTCGGTGATGTAATACAATAATCAAGTGTACACACGTCACGTATCACCTCGACCACTTGTCAGTTCATGATGGTCGATCTGGCCGGATCATTTGACCGTCCTACCGACCGCCGCACACAGACGCGCATGGCCCACGGTACACAATTTCATTCCCACAGCGATGTCAGCGCATGTACACTCCGTGGCATGGGGTGCGTTGCTCTACTGCCTCGATGCCGTTGCAAGCTTCGACCGGCCCGAAGTGCCCGTAGAGCTGCGAGTACCGTATCGACTGCATCACACCTGACTGCAGGTCTATCGACACCGACGACCACGTCAAGCGAAGCTTCGGACCCCTCCATTCTTCTCTCTGTAGAAGCCTTGGATTTGGCTTGGCACTAGAGGTCAGTCAGCAAAGCTCAAGCCACGGACACGAGAAACGAGGAACACCGACTTGAATTATATTGACGTGACAAGAGATGCGCACGGGTCCTGGGCGTGACGAAGTGGCTCGAGTGGTTTCTTAGAAGCGGGCGCGGTCGTGCGGCGTCGAGTAGTCGATGGCCGGGCCAACCGGGATGATGCCGTGCGGGTTGAGCGCGGTCGACGAGCCGAAGTAGCTCAGGCGGATGTGCTCAAAGTCGACGGTCTCGGCGATGCCCGGCAGCTGGTACACGTCCTTCAGGTACTGTTTCAAATCAATCATACAAGGTGAGCCATCAACGATCCTTGCTCGGGCGATCAGAGATAGGGAGCGAGCGAGAACGTACGTTGAAGATGTTGCGGTACTCGCGCAGCAGCTTCTTGTTGGCGTTGTAGCGGAGCGCGTAGGCCTCGTCAAAGCGAATGAGCGTCACGAAAAGACGGATGTCGGCCTCGGTCACAGTGTTGCCGACCAGGAAGCGGTGCTCGCCGAGCACGGCCTCGACACGGTCGAGTCCGGCGTACAGGTTGGCGAGCGCGGCCTCGTAGCTCTCCTGGGACTGCGCGAAGCCGACCTTGTAGACACCGTTGTTGATCGAGTCCGTCACCCACTCGTTGGTCGCATCAATCTCTGCGCGCAGGTGCGGCGGGTACAAATCGAGGCTGCTGGGCTGGAGCTCCTCGAAGGCCGTGTTGAAGAAGCGCACCATGTCGGCCGACTCGGTCGAGACGATCGTGTCAAACTTCTTGTCCCAGAGCAGCGGCACCGAGTAGCGCACGGGCTCCTTGGTCACGCGCTCGTACAGGTCGCGCACAAACTTGGCGCCATGGAGCGGGTCGAGCTGCGCGCCGCGCGACGAGTACTTGCCGACGCCCGTGGGGCCGGCGATGTACGGCGTCGCCACCGGGTCCACGAACGCCCAGCCCGTGTGGGTGTCGTTCTCGTCATTGGGGCGCGTGCGCTGGAAGACAGGGTGCACGACCGTGACGTCCACAAAGTCCTTAAGGCCCTTGAGGTTGATCGCCGCGAGCACGCGGTGTGCGAACGGGCACGAGAGCGCGACGTAGAGGTGGTAGCGGCCCTTCTCGGGCTGGAACTTGGCCGTCGGCGAGTTCTCGATGAAGTTGCGGAGCGCGGCAGCCATGGTGGGTGTCGTGTGGAGGAGGGGAGGCGGAGGACGCGGATCGCGGAATGGGTTGGGCCGAGCGGAGAGGACGCTTGGCAGGAAGCGCGCGGAAGTTCGGCGCAAGTGAGCTGCTCGTGTAATGGCCGACGGTGACGTTGACACAGGCGGCTGCCATGGGACAGGTTCCACGCGCGCTGATTGGTTGAAGAGGTGAGATGCGCTGGCAAAGCGTTTAGGTAATCATACCGGTACTGTATCGGTTTTATCGATAAAACCTACCGATTGAGGTTTTAACCTGATGATGAAGCGGAAGCGGGAGCGACATTATGGATCGAGCCGCATGGGCATGATGTCGCTGTCCTGTCGGGGATGGTTATACACCACCGTAGGGAGAGCGGTAGTGTTCTGTGCTGACAGAGTGGCATTATGGAGCCACTCGGTTTGTGTCGGGGCCGTGCAGTGGGGACTGTAGGGCAGAGACTCCAGACGGTGCCTTGATTCGTCCTAAATGTGATAGAACAGGTTGGGATTGGTTGAAAATGAAAGGGTCTTGAAGTTGAGGAGCTCTACTTCAAGGTGGTTTTGTTTTTGTGTGTGGAAGACAGAATACGACCAAGAGCGCGAGCATCGCTGTGACCAAGTTAGGTGGTCTTGGAAGCCCTGTGGAGGCTATCTGGACGGCTATAGCGTAGTATAGATGGGATAGTGATTGGGGTTGGTGGCCGGCGCGCCTCAATGGGACTTGAGGGCCTTGTCATGCTTGATGTGAGGACGTCTGAGACCGGACGCTCAGCGTGCCTAGGTTATCCATGAACGTACACAGTCTCTTGTGGATCCTCCAATGTGCCACTGTGAAGTGATGTGATGTGAGCTCTACTTTGAGCTCATGCTTGATCGTCGCGAGACGGCCCCTAGGACCTGCGTGGCGGTTGTCAGGCTCATCGTGAGCCATGTGAGGCTGTGCGCAATTACCCACATCCCTCGACTATACAGTTCATAGAGCAGAATCAAACTCCACTTGCGAAGATATGCGTTGACGACGTACATGGTGTTGGTGGAGACTGCGCATGTGGAGCCTATTACGGTCTCATCAGGTTTGTGAACGCTATAGCTATAAGCAAGGTACATATACAGAGAAAGCTGGCGCAGACCGCTGTGAGTCGCTCGTGAGTGGGCAAAGTCGCCCCAAGAAGCTGACCGAGGTCATCCCATTCACTTCGGCTCGTGGGTGGCTGGACTGGATGTTGCGCCTGCCGTAGCAGCATCAATCATCTTGTTGTAGGCCCGTAGTGATGGGACCGGCAACACTGAGCAGTTCAGCGAGGCCACGCACAGTCACGTACAGGCGGCGGAATACGCCGTTCTTCGGTGGGTGTCTGTCTCGAAGCTGGCCGAGGACAAGCGCGCTGTCACCGACTACGCGGAGTGGGGCCTAGTTGTGGCACAAGGCTACAGCGACGCCCTTGATCAAGCCGAAGTGTTTGCCACGATCGTTGGTGGACGTCGAGGGCGCGAGCCTTATTGCCGCACCCCAGACGAGCTATGGATGAACGACAACGGATCCTGCTGTGTTGTCATGCAACCTTTTGGCGGTCCCAGCGAGGCAGACGGAGTTGATCTTCATCATCACTAAACGTTGAGAGCTGGTGCTGCCGGAAATGGTCTCAATCTTGGGCCAGACAGTCGTCCTAGCGCTATACCGAGACGGGCGTCCAAGCGCTTCCTTCACGCGCACTGCCGCTGCACTTTGGACTCCGGCGACGGCGATAAGCTGAATTGCGCCAGCGCATTTTGCGTGGTGTCCATATCTGGACGAAGGGATTCAGTCACGGGTGCCTGTCGAAGGTGCCAAATGCAAATCCGACGGCTCGAGCAAGTCTGGCCGCTACCGCTGCCAACGTGACGGGCCCGAGCGGGAGTAGCCGGGTGCTGTCTTGCTGCCCGTCGCGTCGCGGAACCGCGAGGCCCGGAGTGTGGGCATACCTATGCACATCATCCAAAGCCGCCGAAAACTGTGAGCTATGGTTGCTCCGGTCCGTGGTGGTCGATAAGGCGGGAGTGTTCGAGCTGCTTCCTGGTAGCACCACTGTTATTTAGACGATCTCACATGTACACTGGAGGTAAAGTCGACTCGTGAGTAGTGCGTTTGCTCAGGCGTAAGTTCTGGGTCATTGTGTCTGTGTGGTCCAGGTCAAATGTCCAGCGAGTCGACTTTACCGCTGAAACTGGGGCATCCGCGGGATCGTGAATGTTCTCGATAAGCGATCGATTTTAAAGTGAAGGCATGAGTCCGGGAGCCAGCGTCGTGCACAAAGCAGCCTCCCGCGGTCTGCGATCACTCTGCCACGCGAATGATTGCTTGCAGCAGATCGTGGAATTGATGTGTAGTGTGTGACAGGAATGGATACACGCTAGATACAGTACAGATTCAAGACGCTCGACATCGTTTGTATCTAGCGTGTATCCCTCCGTGTCACACGTCTGGTCAAATGGCTTCATCAAGGGTGCTTGTCCAACAGACTCGACGCGTCGACCGATCGTGATCCATGAGTTCGGTTCCTGGACATGCAGCCTTCTTGGAGCCATTGGCCGCACTCCATCATACGGTGCAGTACGGTATGCGTTGGTGAGTCACACTGTGTGACTCACCAACGCGACTCACACAGCGCAGCGCATCATCGTGTGCGAAAAGAGTGTGCGAGTTGAACCTTCAAGGGTGCCTCCACGCTGGAAACGTCGCGTGCATGGACGCATGGACTCGGTCACCAGCATTCCCACTCGACTGGTCGCATTACCACCATTCTCAAATGGGTTCAACTGACCAGTGTACCCGAGAGCGTACCCAACGGATCGTAACTGTCGATTGCTCCAAGAGACCATCACTCCTTGCGTTTGCTCCTGCTCGGTACAGTGTACCGTTGACGATGTCAAGAGGATGTCGACGCCGGGCGACGCGATGGCCGCACGCGATGGCCGTGATTCAGGCATCAACTGCCGCTAGATCAGTCAGCAGCGGGGGGCCTGAACGTGCGGTCCTCAAGCTCCAACGTGGCTCGAGGGCCCTCGCCCCATCTCAACCACACTTTCACCATCGAGCCGCGCGGCTGCCGCGGTCTCCCCAGATTCCCCTGTGTGCGGTGCTTGGCTCTGTACCGCCACTCGTTCCGCTCGAGCTTCGTTGGTGCTCATAACTCTCTCCAGGGTCTCACCTGCTGCAGCGCTTGTGTCGGCGAATGCAATCCGTAGGCAACGCTGGTGTCTCATTTTCGTTTTAGTTTCCGCGGCGGTCCTGACCACTCGCTGGCTACGGAATTAACATCGCCTGGTCCACTCGCATCCAAACACTGCGAGCGAGGCGTAGACGCTTTCGTCCAAGATTACAACACGAATAGGCCAGCTGTACTGTCTCCTAGGCGCCTTGGCTTTTTCTTCATGGATTTCTCTCTCTCCCCCGCACATTTTCCTTGCGGTGGACTTCCCTCCACCAGAGAAATCAAACCATTTCCAAAATGTTGATGGTCGGCAAGAACCATCACTCTTACGATGACGCTCCGGCCTAGCGATGTGGCTCTGCCGTGATTACGAGAGGGTATACACTTTCGTATCTCATACCCTTCCTATTGAACGGTCTCATTTGGAAGTTCTGCAGACGTAGAAGATCCTACCAGAAGCCTTTGATAATTAATATGGTGGGACCTGTCCCGCTTGATTATACACCTGCTGAGACCATCATCACACCGCGTGTCCCGTTTCTCCACGGATGCGAATACGGTTTTCCTCGATTACGGTGCCGAGCACCCTCTCATCAGCCACGCCGAGCGCAAACAAGTTCCGCCGGCGACTCTGGGAGACTCTCTTTCGCCTGTGACTGGCCCACCTCGCGCGGTTTTCTCCCCCGCTGTTGGTCGGACAGGTCATGCGGCGCGCGCGGGTGTCCCCTCCAAACCCTCACTTTTCAATCGCCCTCCGCTAAGCTACCATGCACAGCCACACCCGTTGCGCCTCGGCCCCCACCATGGGCGCCTCCACCGCCGCCTCGTCCGCGCCGTCGTACAAGCGCGCGCACTCGTCGGGCAACTCGATCCACGCGGCTCCGCGCCCGTTCAGCGTCACGCGCCTCGAGCAGCTCTCGCTCGATGTTGAAGCCGCGCACAAGCACCGCGGCGACGTGCGCTACGTGCTGCGCGTGCACCACAAGCAATCTCACTCGCGTTGGAGCTTTAGCCGCTCGTTCGACGAGTACAAGGCCTTCAAGAACCGCCTCCTCGAGGTCATGCAGCAAGGCCATACGTGCGGCGCCGAGTGCCCGTGGCTCTACTCGTTCATCGCGAGCTACTTCCCCAAGAGCTCCATGTTCCGCTCGTCCAGCTCGAGCGTCGTGCAGCACCGCCGCGAGTCGCTCGCTAAGATCCTTACCCAGCTCCACCAGTTTCTGCTGAGCCGCGCGAACCTCACCTGCCACGTCACGCACGCTGTGGCCGACGAGCTCGCCAAGTTTGTCGGCGCTGATATGATCGACCAGATCCCGACGGAGAAGACCAACGCGCACCGCGCGTCGTCCGACTCGGTGCTCTCGACCTCCTCGACCGACGAGGAGAGCGAGGAGGACGCCGCGTGCCCGCTGTGCCACGAGCACTTTGGCAAGGACTGCTGCTATACGACCGTGCTGAGCTGCGGGCACGAGTTCCACGACGAGTGCATCATCACCAAGCTCAACGAGAGCATGACGTGCCCCGTGTGCGGCCACGACGAGCTGTAGACTGATTCGTAGAGCTGATCCACGATCCTATACTAATTTATTCTTTTTCCACGAAATAGTTCTCCCTCATTCCTGTGTGGATTCCCTTCGTTTCTACGACAGCAATCGACGCGTGTTGCAGTTGCCGTTGGGCCGAGTTGCCGCCATCAGCAGAGACCGTCGTGATTGTGCGCGTTTCCACGGCGTTCCGCCAGCATCATCGCACAATAGAGAACTTTAGATTTGTGGAATTGGACTGTTTTGGAAGATAAGCTGTGACAGGGAAGGTCTAAACAGATATTCCAAAACTCCGTCCATTGGAATAAAGTATGGGGGTCGTTGTTCCAAAATGGGATTTTGGAAGATAGTGGGCCTAAACCCGCTAAGTTCGCACTGTTTGTGCTCCAATTCCACAAATCTAAAGTTCTCTAATGAGCATACCTCCCCCATCTCCATCTCCCACGGTCACGAGCAGATCCTAATCATAGTTTTCACCAATTGGCAGGAGCCGAGTGGAGTATACACATTTGGATTGGGTAAAACTCATTTCACCTCTACTAACAGATAATTCGAGTTGTGCACAGTAGAGGGAAATCTAATTGGGCGAATATTTTTCCGTGGACCCACCCCACCTGGTGGAAAATCCGGCAGGTGGCTTGGACGCTTTGACTCAGGCCCACAAGCCCCAGAAACCTTCCATTCATGATACTGAACTGAACCCTGCTGGGTTCACTACATCAACTTCCTCTCTCCTCCACCTCCAAGAATAGATACCCAGCTGACTCTCTGGGAGCCAAGATGCCGAGGTGGCGGTCACTGCCCATAGCAACTGCGACATGGGCTGGGAAAATCCGGAAGACGAGAAGTCCCACAGGCCGACGCAGGTGATCAAGACGATGACGCTCGCTGTGTTTGGGCGTTCGGCGCGCTTCCGTCTGGGCGTGCGGGCCTCGCCGTGACGCCATTTGAAGTTCCGCCGTCGACCGCATCCGCGCGCCTGATGCCGTCGATCGTCACTGCGCGCGCCGACTCGCCGGCGTCGTCCTCGCGCCGGCGGCGGTCGTCGCCCACCAGCGCGCTCCACAGCGCCAGCAGCAACAGCGCGCTCGTGTACCCGGTGCCCGACAGCGTCGCATGGCTCGAGCAGCTCTCGCTGAGCGTGACGACGTCGTCCTCGACCAAGACCGCGCGGCTCCGCGACGCGTCGTTCGAGCTCCACGTCGACCACTCCAGGGCCAAGGTCGCTTGGGTCCACGCGCGGTCGTTCGAGGAGTACCGCCAGTTCCAGCACCGGCTCCAGAAGGCGCTGCGGCACGGCCACTTCTGCCACGCCGAGTGCCCGTGGCTCTACACGTTCGTCAAGAGCTACTTCCCCAAGAGCTACATTCTCGGCGCGCTGCTCGCGCCAAAGCAAGTGCTCCAGACGCGCCGCGAGGCGCTCGAGCGGTTCGTCAAGACGCTCCAGACCTTCGTGGCGAACCGCAACAACCACTGCTGTTCCGTGCTCACGTCCGCGGTCGCCGACGAGGTGCTCGCGTTTGTGAACGGCGACGCCGGCAAGGCGCACCAGTGCCGCCTCGCGCCCAAGATCTCTAGCGAGTGTGCGGCGCTGGCCGCGACGGGCCTTCCAGCGTCTGCCTCCAACAGTCTGCCGCGCCGCTCGTGGGATTCGCTCGACACAGGTGACTCAGATCGAGCCGCCGAGGAACGCGACGACAGCGAAGCACCACCAAGCACCACGAACAGCGCCGACGAGGAGGATTACTGCCCGATCTGCCACTCGCACCTGGGCGAGGAAGCCCACAGTCCGACCAATGGAAGTCTGACGACGCCGTCGCCGCCGCCGCCACCAGTTTCGTCGAGCTCGACTGTCTCATCAAGCTCCTCACTGCCGCCGGTCTCATCGTCCGACGCGTGCACGGACGCGTGCACGGACTCGGCGGCATCGCAAAGCCCGGACAGCCCCGCGCACGTGGCGCCCGTCGCGCCCAGCAGCCACACGAGTGCGACCGCACTCCCGCCACGCGCGCCGCCGCGCCGCTCATCGAGCACGCCGCGCCACCACTTCTACACGACGAAACTCGCTTGCGGCCACCGCTTCCACGACGAGTGCATCGTGCCCAAGCTCAACGAGTCCATGAGCTGCCCCGTGTGCGGCCACGCTGAGCGCTGATAGAGCCATCCACTAGTTATAAACCCCACTGCGAAGCGCATTCCAGTACAATTCAATCCTATTATTCTAAACGCACACACTTGTGGTGTTCAGTAGCCTTCGGCTATAAATGTGTTTTCTCGCCTCGCAGCGATGGTGGCTGGCTGGCTGCTCCTGGTCTCTGGCACTGTGGTCCATGCGACGCGGCATGAGGCACTCCCACCGCGCAACGCAATCAAGTCGCCGCGTATTCAGGTTCCTATGACTGATGAACTGCTGAGCGTTCAGCGAGACACGAGGCATCGCAGCGCCGCCGCGCCGTCGCATCGGCGTCGCGTCACGTCGGCGGCTCGCGACGAACGATCCCACCGCCGTCCACAATTGGCCGCGGTGCGGAATGAATGCGCATGGCGGATTTGGAACTCGCCAGCACGGCCCGCTGGCCATCAGCGCCGCGACGTGTCCCATCGACCATGCGACGCCGCCAAGAACGGGACGGCCATTTTCTCCGAAATTCGATTGGTCGCTGTCGCTTTGCGGGCTTCTAATAGGGTATTTCTAGAGCTCTGCTAATGCCGCATATTCGTTGATATACGATACAGGTGGTCAGCAGCAAAGGGGCACTCGTCCTGTTTTCCACGTTTGGCGCTTGCTTCAACGTGGATGGCGTGCGCCTCCATCCATCATCACGCGGCCGCCGCCACCTGGACGGAGGCGGCACAGACACAGAGAAGCTTAGCGAGATTACCTACGCGTACGCCATCACTCGACCGCGTGGCGCGCCGGTCATGGCGCTAACGTTACGACCACCAGTTGGCGGCGGCAACCCTACGGCGCGGCCGACGCCAGCCGCCACGAGCGCCGCAGCTGGACCACTCTGGCGCCCATCGATTCTTGAAGGCGCCCGCGACGACGTGCCGCTCACGTTCGCGCCCCCACAGGCCGCCACAACAGCAGCAGCGCGCGACGGCCGACGCGCGTACAGCCTCCCCAGCAGCGACGAGCCCAAGGACGAGACCGACGCGGCCATGCGGTGCAAGCGCGCGCAGTCGACGCTCGCGAGCGGCTTCTACTCGGTGGGCGTGGGCGCGCCGCGGACGGCGTCCGGCGCCGCGCCCGTGTCGGCGGCGCTCTCGCCGAGCCTGCGGTTCCTCGAGCACCTGACGATGGAGATCAGCGTGCTGCCGGGCCGCGGCGCCGCGCGCCACAGCAAGCAGTTCGCCATGACGGTCCACCACGGCAAGACCAAGGCCTCGTGGCGCCACTGCCACGCGTACGACGACTACCGCGCGCTGCAGCAGCGCCTACTCGCGCTCATGGAGCAGGGCCACTTTTGCATGGCCGAGTGCCCGTGGCTCTACACGTTCTTGCGGCGCAGCTTTCCGCGCCCGCCGCCGCTGTTTACGTTTGGGCTCCTGGGCCAGGACAAGGTCATCGAGGAACGCCGCGTCGCGCTGCTGCGCACGCTCGCGACGCTCCAGTCGGTGCTGCTCAACCCGGACAACCACAGCTGCCCCGTGCTCACGGACGGCGTCGCGACCGAGCTCGTCGCGTTCCTCTACGGTGAGACCGTGGACCAAGTGACCAGCAAGCAGTCGGCCGCGGCGCCGTCGCCCGTGGTCATGCACCCGTGGGAAGTCGCATCCCCCGTGGCCGCCGACGGCGTGCGCGGCTTCTCGGCGTCGCTCGGCGGACTCAGCGATGCCGATGGCGACGTCAACATGAGCGGAGACGACGACGATTCGTCAATGGAAACGACGTCGTCGTCCAACGAGCACGCCGCGGAGCCGGACGTGTGCTGCGCGATGTGCGCGCTCGGGCTCGAGCCGCACGGCAACGAGCAGATCCTCGCGAGCTGGCGCGGCCACCACGACAACGGACACAGGCACGCGCCGATGGTGCGCAAGCCGACGCTGACGGCGCTGCTGCGCACGCGGTCGTCGTCGACCGACACCATGGCGCTCTCGCAGTGCATCGAGACGCCCACGGACTCGCCATTCGATCAGCGGGAGGCACCCGGCACGCCCCGGACGCCGCCGCCGCCGCTCGTGCCGGAGAACGCCGTGCTCTCGCCCAAGCGGTCGTACCACGCCAAGGAGCCGCGCGCGTCCAAGCGGTTCTCGGCGCTCGGCGCGTCCACTGTGAGCATGTTCCACTCGCTGCGGCAGCGCATTGTGAGCCCGACCGTCCAGGGCTCGTACGTCGCGTGAGCGGGATGTGGTTTGCATCCCCGAAAAAGTCTATTTAACACGCCGTGTACTTGCTCCTTTGTTTTTTTTCCCTTTTCTTCCCGTTTTTCGTTTGTTTGTTTGAAAATGGTGCGCGGATCGTCCAACGCCACTTTGCTCCCAACGGGGACGAGACGACGCGCCTCGATCTTGGTGTTGGATGTGGCGGTTGACCACGTCAACGGGAAGGAAGAGCCGCAAAACGCACAGCATCGTTGGAAATGGCACACGCGAAACAGCTCGAGGCGAATTTAGCGGCAGAGACGGCGCCGTGGACCAGCAGCGATGTACGCCTGACGTTTGGTGGTGTGATGACAATGGAGACCTTGGGACTGATGGCTTGTACCGAAGGACGCACTGCTGCGTGAGGGCGTGGAGCTGCTGGGGCCAAAGCGCTGGCGCGACATCGCGACCCGCATGTTCCCGGCGCCGACGCAGCGGTCGCCGGTCGAGTGCCGCGCGCGCTGGTGGTCGCTCACACGAACCAACGTGGTCATGGACAAGCGCGCGCGGTCGTGCGACGAGGACGAGTTGCTGGCCGACTTGGTCGAGGAGTACGCGCAGCACAACTGGTCGATCGTCGCCTCGCAAATCCCGGGTCGCAACGCCAAGCAGTGCCGCGAGCGGTGGCACAACCAGATTCGCCCGGATCTGAAGCACTTGCCGTGGACCGAACCGGAGGACGCGCTCATCGTCGCGTGGCAGCAGCGGATCGGTAACAAATGGGCACATATTGCGCGCGAGTTGCCCGGCCGCACGGACAACATGGTCAAGAACCGGTGGCACGCGACGCTCGCGCGTCGTGGAGACGTCTCTACGAAGTGCACGTCGCCATTAGAAACCGCGACAGCTCGATCAGAAGCCAACACGCGATCCGACTGGAAGCGAGAACGAACTTGCGGGCTCGCCAAAAACGACCCCGGAACGCACGCGACTGAGCCACGTAAGAAGGCAAAGACATCTGAGGCGATCCGCCACGATGCATTGCGTTCGCGGCACGCACGCGACACGATGGTGAAGCACGTCGCGCACATTTTGGTGGAGTGGAAGCGGTGTGCGCGGGGCGAGACGGATAATCGCTTGGTGGGCAGGAGAATCTACAGCGATTCGGCCCCCACGCAATGGAGAAAGTAGGTTGCAGATCACGGAGGTGAAGCTGCCGGAGAGAAACAATATCAACTTGAGGTTAGATGGATTTCTTCGTCTGGTGTTGTTGGCATGTGGGCTTGATTTCACAACTGCAATAAATCTCCAGCATCACATTTTCGTGGACGGGACTTCTGGCGAGGGTTTTGGGCTCGTATGAGGATGAAACGATCCGATTGTGAGGTCCACCAGTTCCCTGTCCGGCAAAGGTGCACGGTTGTGGGTTCACAAGTTGACGTGATCGATGTGAAGTGAGTTTCCTCGAGGTCCGAAGCGGGTTGCTACGAGATGATTGCCATGAGTGTACCGATGGAAGGGAAGTGGATCTTGCTTCTGCGATGCAACAAAATCCCGATCGTTCACGCCAATTCGGTCTACCTTGGAGAAAACGAGCCTCAAATCAGCACAACAGTGGCCTGTTAATCGTTGGCCGAGAGCATTCTGCGCCAAATGCGATTGCAGGTCCACTGGGGGCGGGGAAAAACAAGCACGGGCGTACACTGATGCCACCAAAGCGTTCGTGCGCACCTTGCAACTGTACTTGCACCTGATGCAGGTGTTGTCGCTTGCTGTTGTGGCTGTACACCTCTCTTGCACACTGTCTCCCATTCCCATCATTTGTTCGTGCCGCCGATAATCGGAAAGGTATTGCCGCCACTCACGGACCTGTACGCAGCGACGACAGCTGACGTGATCGTGGTCGCACCGCAATGCCATGTGTATCCATCTCTCTATCTCTCCTGCTTTGGTTGGGGCTCGCACTGGTCCTGTAGACTTGCTTGTTTTGCTCAGCGTCCATGCAGGATGCTCGCTCCCCCGAGAAGAGTCGACTCCAGTGAGCGAGTGGGCACTCTTCGCAGCGGTGAGTATGAAGCTTTGCCGGAGTCGACGACTTCAGACATCAGACCCAGCCTAAGGTCTCCGCTGGCGCACTGTCGATGGTGAGCGCCACTCCCCTCCCTTTGCTTCTTCGCGTCGCCCACCCTCCAATGGATGGTGCGGACGTCACGACGCGCTGGAAATGGCGTCGCCCTGCGCGTTTGTCCCCCCTGACGGTCGAAAGGGTGTTCTGGTCTCGATTAAGGGCCCGCTAAACTTAGGCTGATACACCTTCGAGGGAGGCCCCTCTTCCGCTACCGTACGCCGCGGCGGGCACGTTTTTATGACGCGAGCGTTCGCTCCGTTTGGAGTTCAGTGGTGGCGCGCTCGGAGGCACGTGCCTGCCTCCGGGACCTCCATCTCCCTTTGGCAGAGAAGCACCCGAAGATGAGACTGAAGGCTTTAAATTTCTATCGTTTCTATGTAGTAATACAAACAGCAAGAGCGGCACCTGGCGGCTCGATTCTTTGTGAACAGTCCTACCTGGGGCGCCGCCCAGAACGCTTCGTCCTCCCCTCTCCCCCACCTGCTGCTCCCACGCGGCACTGATTAATTCCGCGACAGCGACGCGAGCCGAGACGCTGGCGATTGTGTTTCTCCGCGCGAGCTGGCATCTCCTTTCGCAGGACGCCGCGCCCCACGCCGCGTCAGCAGGAGAGACCGTGGAGGTCGCGACTTTAGTTGTCGCCTCGTGCGAGTCCCGCGTGGCGCCGACGGCGGCGGCCGGTCCCATGAGTGCTAAGAAAAAGTCGGGGCGTGGCACGCCGGACCGCGACGTCGTCGACGCGCTCGTGGCTGCAGCCGAGAGCGCGGTCGTGACTCCCACGGGTGCGCCGCTCAAAGTCACGGCGCTCGCGGCCGCGGCCATCGCGCTCACGGCCAGAGACCACGCACTCACGCCTGCGCAGGAGGAGCAGCTCAAGACGCGGCTCCAGTACCGACTCTACCAGCGCAACCACCGCGCAAAGAAGCAGCGCCACGTGGAGGAGCTCGAGGGCGATATCGCGGCGCTGCGCGAGGAGATCGAGGCGCTCGAGACGACCAAGCTAGGCATCAATAGTCGACTGGCTTCGCAGACGATCAGCGGCTTCGTTAGCGCGTTCCGATCCGCAGCGCAACGCGCACAAGACGCTCAGGAGCACACGCTGAGGCAGTGCCTCGTGCAAAACGACCCGCGTGTGGAGTGGGTGCTTGGGCAGTGGAGATCGCTGAGCGGCAGCTTTCGTGCGTGGTGCTTCGAGATTGATGATGACGAAGCAACGGCCGTACACGCTCACGAGGAACGCATGAGTGTTATTTCATGCCCAACTGTGCTCAAGGTTCACGCGACGAGAGACCAACTCGCAGCCGAATTCCCTGCGTGCAGTGAGCCTGAGTTGGATTCGTTGGAACGGCGGGACTCGCTCGATCTTGCTGGGCGAATCGTGCTGTTCGTGGAAGCCTCGACGAGCCAAGTCGTGACAATGGCGCTGGACTTGGACCTCGTCACATCGATGCGCATGGCGCTGGGCCGACCGCTTTGTGACGTCGAACGGATTGTGGCCAGCAGTCAGTGCCTTCAAGTACTGAGTGACACCGCCAGCGAACCAGAGCGCTCTACTAACCAAGAGCAAGGGCGCAGGGAGTCCCCAAACACAACCAGGTCTATCTTCCGCGGTGTGAATCATCCGAGGAAGCTTAGCGAGGACCTTTTCGACTCACGATAACGACGTGCTGCTCTCCGTCTCTCGTGCTCAGAGCTTTCGGAGAGCAATGGTGATCAAATTGATGCGGATCAAGCGACACCAGATCCAGAATGATGTATCGAAGCAATGTGCACACAGCTGCTGATTAGCTGGTGGTGCTGTCGCCCTCCCCAGATATGTTTGCGGAGCCTCAGGGATTAAGGTTTGAAGCTGGTGGTCAGAAATCAAGATTAGGCTCAAATCAGAATCGAGATCATGGATGGATTCAAGTCGTACTATGTGCTCCTTGCGATTATGTTTCGAGATTGAAGAACGTTGCTGGACTGAGCTGATACCGACTGGGCGCAGCGAAGTCCGATGCACTGCCCTCATATATCTCAGGGCACGTCAACTCAGCGAGTTGCACTCACCTTGCTTGGCGATTGGGCCGTGGAAGGAAAGATGCATGCGGAAGGCTATTGTTCAACGTCTCTGCCCCGCCGGATTCTCTGCTGGACTGCCGCACAAACGTGCTCTGGATTGGATTCCGACGACCGAACAGCAAAACCTGGAGCAAGCAACCCGGTGACTTGACTGCTCGCTGGAGACCACGAATTTCGATCGACTCGTTGTCGTGTCTGTGTCTCAGCGAATCAGTGTCGCTGATGCCATGAGGTACGTGAAGCCGCGCTGAAAGATTTGTGTGCTCCATTATCTGGTGGATAAAAGCGCGAGGCTTCGTTTGTGGAGGGGTTTCTCTAGCTCTCGCTATCTTCGCACCGTACGTGACTAAGTAGCGCACTGCCTCATGACGAGAAGGCAAGCTGGGCATCTAGCGAGGTGATCGGCACCTCCGGTGCCAGTACGCCAACACGTATGCTCCGACCATGCGACACCATCCACTCCAACTAATCCGCACCTCACGGTTACGCAGCAAGTGTCGAAATCGAATCGTTTCGAGTCGGCTTCCACCTCATGCCAGCCAAAATATGCTCCGCGTCATGACTGATAAAGGGCCCATGGAGCAAGTTCGTGGAGATCACGCCGTTGGATTTGGATCACCTGCACGACTGAGACATTGGACGACGCCGATGAGAAGGCTCGGTGCGTTCAGGTCCATCTAGCCCAAGAAAGCTTCCCCGCCAACATCTCGAACGCTGTATCGCCAAGATCTATTGCACCGATGTGCAGGGTAGAGACGTGCTGTGAATGGCGGGCGTTCAATCTCGAGCGCAGGGGCGGATTGGCACCTGAGAGTGACTGACCATCAAGCCACGTGATCCCGCGCGGGCCAACTGGACAACGGTCAACACAACACAAGGCCAAGGTGATCCATTTGCTGAGAGCGCGAGCACGTATCGGATTCGCGCCAACGGATTTGGAAAGAATCAACTTGTGGGCCACATGCCTTTTGGCGGGGATACCAAAAGGAGTGGAAGTCCCACATTTCGCCAATACGCAGTTGCACCCAAGCATCCCGGTGGTACGGCCTCCGCTCGCTATTAGTGAGCCAGATAATGAGTGCTTTCAACAATATTGTTGAATGAGTGGAACCGTGGACCGTCGCCGAGTCGGTGAAAGTGTGAATCGCTGGCAGCGATTCTGGATCGCTGACCGGTCTTGGTGAATCGCTGTGGTGGTCGATCAGGTCGCACTAAAGAAACATCAGTGTACGAAGCTCAGGGCGTCAGTTGACAACCCAGCTCATCAACAATAGCGCGAAGCCCCCGCTCTTCGACAAACGTAGTTCGATCCCCCCAAGTGAGAAAAGACACATGACCCTCCGGAAAGTTGACCAGCCTCACCCTCATATTCAACGCGATGGACCTCGGTGTACAGCATGGTCTCCTGCGAGGTTTCTTAGAGCCGCTCAACTTCGCGCGTAATGCGACTAATACGGAGGGGGCGAAGCACACGGAAGTGATCGTGTCTATTGGCGGGCAAGATTTCATTGGTGCGTGCAGATCGCTGGCAACGTTTTGTGTTTTCAATAGTTGGGCTCATGCGATGTGTTATTTTTGATGGATCAAGCGAGCGGGTTCTCCAGACAGTACGAACAAGAGTGATATCCGGGCAAGCGCACTCCAGAAAAGGGACCCCCTGAGCATCGCGTTTCTCGTGGAGGTCAGGGCTTGTGGCATTCACGCTGGTTTGGAAAATAAACCAGTCGTCTGGATTTGCACTCACTCGCCATCCCCACGAATAGACCTTCTGTGCAGGTACACCTGAGCACGACTCGACGAAAAAATACGACTCGACGAATCGCTGCCTACATAACATGACTTGATTCCGATCTTGGTGTCGCAAACGCTAATCTAATCACGGGCGACTCAAACATCGATGGCAGACTGAACCAAGATCGAAAAATATGCAAAGAGACGATTTTCGGCATGCTTCCGGCAGGAGGTACGTGGCGGCATCGGCGGGAATCACTCGACTCGATAGACTTTCCAGGGCGGCTACGTCTCCTTTCAGAGAAGAACAGTCCATCGACGCACGAGCGTAGCACGTGTCCAAGAACAAGACGACCGTGTCAAGTTCGCCCAACAGCAAAGGAAGTCGCGTCGTCTAGTGGTGTCATGAGTCCGAGCGATCCTTCTGCTCATAACAACGGCTACCACGAGTTGGGATATCTGTGTGCCTTCGGCATGATGCTCATTTCCAGGTGATCCAGGTGACGCTTCGCTTTGTGCTCTTTGAGTACGTTCGCGCTTCACCCTGTCTGGCGGTACGGCCCCACCCGTTCGGAATCGAATGCACGGCTGGTGAGCTGCTCGGGTGTGCTGCCAGTCAACAATATTGTCGACAGAGCTCAACGGGGAAGATCGCCAGGAAGAATCCTCCTGACTGTCGGTGTGAGTTGACCCCTCCACCGATCAACAATTGTAGCTTCATCTACCCTTACATCAGTGCATATGAATATACAGGCCCTAATACTTCCTCAATGTACGGATATAACGTTGATCTCGTCAACAATTGCGCTCCGGACATCTTTCGCAGCTGCTCCCAGGGAAAGTGCAGCAGCCACTTGGGCCGCGTGGCACGTGCAACGCACCGGCAGACACGAGCTCAATCAGTCGAGCCACATACGATTGTTGACAGGATGCCCTTCATACTGGCTGCTCCCCCGTCGGCAAGGATCCCCTTCGCCGTCGGCGAGCCACGGTCCCGGTAGGCTCATTCCGCAATATGCTCTCCAAGTCCAGCATCGCCTTCCTCCTCAACCCGGTCGCCGCCGACCGCGTGGACAGCGCGCTCGACGTGCTTGCTCGCCGCCGCAAGCGTCCGTCGCTATCCACATCCACGACTGGCGCCACGTCCCCCACAGTCAAGCGATCGAAGCCCACATACGCGCTCTCACCTCTGCTCAGCGCCAAAACCGCGGCTGACAAGGACCTACCGCGCCGCCGCCTCGCGCTCAGTTCGCCGTCCTCGGCGAGTGACTCGGTCTCCGACCACGAGAAGCCCTGCCCCGATGTCAAGCCCACCAAGCCGCGACGCAAGCGCGTTCGTGTGCGCACCTCCAGCCCGTGTACTGTCGCTGGGTGTGGCAACCTGGCCGTCACGAAGGGCTTCTGCGTGCGCCACGGCGGCGGCGCCAAGTGCGAGGTCGATGGGTGCGACAAGCGCGCCAAGAAGAACAAGCGCTGCTTCACGCACGGCGGCTGCGCGCAGTGCCAGCACGACGGGTGTACGTCCAAGGCCAAGCGGTACGGCTTCTGCTGGGCGCACGGCGGGGGCAAGCCCTGCACGGTCGCCGGGTGCGACAAGGTCGGTGGCCAGGGCGGGCTCTGCTGGGCCCATGGCGGCGGGAGCCGCTGCCGCGTCGAGCACTGTACGCGGCGTTCGTACCAGAAAGACGGCTACCTATGCGGCCACCACCACGGCAGCGGTGCCTCCATAAGCCTGTGAATGTGAGTCCAGGGTACGGTAGAGTCGCTCGGCTCACGCAAAGGTGATTAGAATAATTGTAATTGTGTGCTTTGAGGTTGAATGTGTAATTGTTGCCTCGATAGAATGACCCGTCACTATCTCAGGGAATTTTCCTGTGAACTCGACATAGTGACCTAGAAAACGATCGAGTGTCACTACGCTATGCAGCGTTGACACTGATGGCGACACGTCTACTGGAGAAGACCCCGGTGCCCACACATCGACTTCCGGGGACTACCGTTCAGAACCGGTCCTACTTGCTATGTCGTATACTGTGCTTGCCGGACCTGCATTATAGCTAGCTCACAGGGTTCCCCTTTGTTGTCGCGTCCTGGAAGCTCTGTCGACGCAAAGAGAATTGCTCCACCTCAGCCTGAGGTATTGTTTGGAGAACCGCCGCAGGTTAGTATTCGCCGCTGCTGCCCTCTCTGCAGTGCCACGACGTGCGGGCACATTGGCCACAACGAGTGGAACCGCCAAAAGATTCAACACAGCGGTTTACACCCAAGGGAAGAGAGCGTCGAATCTGTCAGATTCCGGTTCTCACATCTCAGTTGATGAATCGTTTTCCACCAATCCTGGTGAATCATGATCCGGGTCTGGCCAATCGAAATCATCCATGATGCCTGTCTCTGCATTCGCAGTCAATTGTGATGAGCAGCTCCGAGCCGAATACAGTAGATTCGCCGCAAAATAGATCTTCGGCACTTCAAACATCCAGAGCAGCCACACGCGGGCCCAACCCTGCTGTACTGTAGCTGGAAGCTTGCACTGTGTTGGGTGCAGGTGATGACACGCACGCTGCGAGTACCGTACGTGTACCACCACCGAGCATGCGTCGAATCTGGCCATTTCCCATAGCTCACCGTGGTTCACGTCGCCACGCGTTGCCCTGAAGCACGAGCAAGCATGCAGCGCGTGAGTTGCACGACGCGACGCTGCTTCACATGGGGAATGGACATTCGTCTCTGGGCTTCGGAGAGAGATGGCCCCCTCCCGGGATGTGTAGCGCATGCATCAAGTGTTGACTGCCAAAGCGTGACGGCGGGCCTCCCCGTCTATAGATTTTCCTGCATTTATGGAGGATCTGGATTTGCGATCGAATCTCACGTGGCTGCAAGAGAGCTGGGGAGGTTGCACATGCGTAGCGGGAAGACGCAGATGGATCACGAGCTCTCAACTCACCAGAGAGAACGCTGCCGGGTAAGTGACCCCACGGGCTCGGCAAGCCAAGTCTCGCATTTACCAAGTCGAACGCTGTTCATATTCCTGTCCGAAGGCACACCCATGATACTAACGGTGTTGCGCTCGCTCCTCGTGGCAGCCGTCGCGACCGCCTCTCTCGCCCACGCAACGCCCGACAGTCTCTTCGCGGTGACGGGCGTGCGCGTCGTCGAGGCTGCGTCGCGCGCCGCGGCGATGGACGCGTGCGCGCGCGACGGGCTCACCGTCGGTATCGACTGGGGCACCGGTCCAAGCGGCGGCCCCATCCACCTCTGTCAGACGCGCTCAAAGCTTGAGGACCTCAAGGACGGCGCTAACGTGCTCCAGCGTCTTACTGTGCTGTCGGGCGCGTCCTGCCCGTCGGAGATGAAGCTGCTGGTGAGCCCTCGCAGTGGCGTCGTTGTGTGCGCTGCGTACACGCCTGTGTCCTCTGGTTTACTAGCCGCTGGGGACTACATCGAAGATCTCGCGGTGACCAAAGAGCGTAACTACAACAACGACCGCCCCGGGTGGACTACCGTGCCCTACAGCCTCCACACATCGGCGACCACGCCGACGCCGGTCAACAAGGGCATCTTCCTAAGCATCCGCCAGCCCGTGCGTCCCGTCACTGGGCTCCACGTGCTGAGCGATGTGGTGGCCAGTGATGTGACCACGGCGTGTGCCAAGGCGCTGGGCGTAGCGTGGCGCTCGACGGGCTACCTCGATCAGTCGGGCAAGGACACCAAGACCGTGCTCTGTGCCAAGCACGACCGAGCCGCCGCGCCAAAATCGACAAACGCGATCTGCGGAGATGCGTCGGCTGTGCAGCTGGTGGATCTCGCGCTCGCAGACGCCACTGGCAACTGCACTGCCAGCTTCCAGAAGACCCACGTGTTATCTCTGACGGTCGCGTTATGCTCCAAGTGGGAGGTGGCGAGCGAGCTCACGTCGGGCGGTTTCATCGCCGATGTCGACTTGCACCGCTTGCACGCCGCGCTGGGTGAAGGGTCTGACCCTCTCGCAGCCGAGTTCCTACCGGGCAGCTTCAAGCTCGTGAGCGACCGCAACATCAACGACGGCCCGACGCACCGACGTTCTTGTTCACGCGCTCGATTCAGCCTGCCTCCGCCCCGACGCCGATTCCGCTCGCCAAACCGCCGATCACCGCCAAGGTGGACGCGTTGAGAGCGTCACTGTCATTTAAGATCTTGCAGATCGCGGATCTTCACTACACGGGCGACCCGAACTTCGCGTGCCGTGACGTGCCGGCGGGCATGACCAACTGTACCGAGGCGCTGATGACCGAGTGGGTGAACAACCTGCTGGACGCCGAGGAGCCCGATTTTGTAGCGTTTACGGGTGACAACGTGGAGACGTTTGTTGCTGAGCGGCGTCAGCTCGCGATGGACGCTGTTGTTGGAGGCGTGGAGGCGCGCGGCATCCCGTACGGCATGGTGTTCGGCAACCACGACGACGAGAACGGCTTCACGCGCGAGGACGTTGTGCGGATCGCCGCCAGCAAGCCGCACTCATACACCCAGCGCGGACCTGCAAACGTCGATGGCGTGGGCAACTATGAGCTCGGTGTGAAGGCTCCGGTCGATGGCCCGTGGGGTGCCAAGGGCTCGGATGTCTTCCGCATGTACTTCCTCGACTCGCACGGGTACCCGGACAAGAGCAAGTACCCGTTAGTGAGCGCGACGTATGATTGGGTTAAGCCCAACCAAATCGAGTACTACCGTCAGCTCTCGGAGGCGCACGCCGCGCAGAAGAACCGCGTGCCGGCCGTGATATTCTTCCATATCCCGCTCGTCGAGTACGCCTCGAACGCTCCCACCAAGACCAACGGCGAGCAGTACGAAAGCGTCGCGTCGTCAGACGTCAGCACCAACTTGTTCTCTACGCTTGTGGATATGGGGGAGGTCAAGGCGACATTCGTAGGCCACGACCATGTCAACGACTACTGCCTTCAGCGCCAGGGCGTCCAGCTCTGCTACGGCGGCGGCGTGGGCTTTGGTCGCGCGTACGCGTCGCCGACGTTCGCACGCCGCGCGCGCGCCATCGAGTGGACCGTCAATAGCAAGGGCGAGCGCACGATCCGTAGCTGGAAGCGCCGCTTTGGCGAGCTCTCGGCCAAGTGGCTGGAGGAAACGCTCTACACCGAGGCGTAGGCGTCGTGAAAATATATTTCTGTCACATGTCGCAGAGACAATCACTCGTATCTGAGCCCATCTGAGATATCTGATATGCGTTCTCTATCTCAGTATTTCGACTTTGGTCAATACATTTTTGATTCCAACTAGCATCGCTTGCGGGGTGAAAGCTCCAGCAAAAATCCAACGGTCTGCACTTTGGACTCGAGAGATCCAACTACTGATATGAACAGTACGGACGTACCAGTTTAGAATGTCTCTACATTAATCATCTTAACGAGTTAGTGGAGCCTACGCACTGATATTCTGGTCTGATCAAACCGCGTTGGACGTCGTGCTTGCACCGATCGGGGCGGGTTTCTCTTCCGCATACAGCACTTCCTCTAGCTGACGGCGGTCACTCTCGCCAAAGATACGACGCCAACTGCGGATCGTTCGGCGGTTCTGACCATCCACGCTCCACTCGATCACGCGTGCACGCCGCTTCACCGAGCTCCAGCCGTACGCGGTCCCCAGACCAATGCCACCACCGTAACACAAGTGCACGCCGTCGCGCTTGAAGCAGTAGTCGTTCACGTGGTCGTGGCCGCAGAATGTCGCCTTCACCTCACCCAGCTCCACGAGCGACGCAAACATGTTGGTGTTGATCCCGGACGACGCCACGCCCTCCATGTGGTCGCCCACCGTTCGCAGCGAAGGCGCGTCCATCGCGTACTCTGGGAGCGGGATGTGAAAGAACATGACTGCCGGCACCGAGTTGTTGGCAGCAGCGTGGCCCTGCGACAGCTGCCGGTAGTACGCGATCTGGCTCGGCTTGATCCAGTCGTACTTGGACACGTGGTGCGGCGTGATGCGGTCGTCCGGGTACGCGGCCGAGTCCACAAAGTACATGCGGAAGACGTCGGATCCCTTCTTCCCCCAGGGTCCGTCCTGCGGCGCCTGGATGTTGAGCTCGTAGTTGCCGACACCGTCGACGTTCAGTGGTCCACGACGGCTGTACGCGTGTGGCTTCTGGATATACATCTTCATCATCTGCTCGCGCGTGAAGCCTCGCTCGTCGTCGTGGTTGCCGAAGATGACGGAGAACGGGATGCCGCGCTTCTCGACGCCCTTGGTTACGATGTCGATCGCCGCCTGCCGGAGCTTCTTGCTGTACACCTGGACGTTGTCGCCGGTGAAGGCGACGAAGTCGGGTTTCTCGAGGTCCAGCAGCTCGTTGACGAACTTGGTCATGAGCGCCTCGGAGCAGTCGCTGGACTTCATGCCGAGCGGCACGTCGTTGCAGCTCGTG
>JAMFLL010000458.1:0-36653 GCA_027475725.1 Pythium rhizo-oryzae
GTTGCTACCAGCCTTGCTGCCACCGTTACCGGCGTTGCCGCCGTTGTTGCCGGCGTTGCTACCAGCCTTGCTGCCACCGTTACCGGCGTTGCTGCCAGCCTTGCTGCCACCGTTACCGGCGTTGCTGCCGGCGTTGCCGCCATTGTTGCCGCCGTTGTTGCCGGCGTTGCTACCAGCCTTGCTGCCACCGTTACCGGCGTTGCCGCCGTTGTTGCCGGCGTTGCTGCCGGCGTTGCCGCCGTTGCTGCCAGCCTTGCTGCCACCGTTACCGGCGTTGCTGCCTGCGTTGCCGGCGCTGCTACCAGCCTTGCTGCCGCCATTGTTGCCGCCGTTGTTGCCGGCGTTGCTACCAGCCTTGCTGCCACCGTTACCGGCGTTGTTGCCAGCGTTGCCGCCGTTGTTGCCGCCGTTGCTGCCAGCCTTGCTGCCACCGTTACCGGCGCTGCTGCCGGCGTTGCCGCCATTGTTGCCGCCGTTGTTGCCGGCGTTGCTACCAGCCTTGCTGCCACCGTTACCGACGTTGCCGCTGTTGTTGCCGGCGTTGCTGCCGGCGTTGCCGCCGTTGCTGCCAGCCTTGCTGCCACCGTTACCGGCGTTGCTGCCGGCGTTGCCGCCATTGTTGCCGCCGTAGGCACCGTTGCCGCTGCCGGCCTTGCTGCCACCGTTACCGGCGTGACTGCCAGCACCATTGTGACTTGGTGCTGGCGTCTTGGTGCTGTCGCACGGCTTCGGGGTTGCCTTGGAAGTAGGCTTCTGTGTTGCAGTAGGCTTGCCGTAAGCACCGCGCTGTTCCACTTCATTTTTGTCGTGTTTGTTGTTCGTCTTTTTGTCTTTCTTGCTTTCGGTCTTCTTGTCATCGACCTTGCCCTGTTTTTCCGGGTAGGCAGCCTTAACGGGAGCCGGGGCAGGGTACGCAGAGGCGCCACCATTCAACAGGCTCTTCGGGCACGGCGTGGTCGTCACCTGGACTCCGTTGCGCGGACTCGAGGTCGAGAACTTGTCCGTCACGTAGCGAGGGGAGTTGACACCACGAAGAGCATTGGCGGCATTCTTCTTGCGACCACCGTAGTTTGACGGCGAGCCGACGTCAACACCACCTTGCACATCGGCTCCGAGAACCGTGTGCAGGGCACGATGCCCAGGGCCACGCTGACCGAAGTTCTGGCTGGCACCTTCGTTGACGCGCGGAGCAGGCGGTGCGCCAAGGGCAGCGGTCGCGACCGTCGAGATCGCAATGATGGCTTTAAAAATGCTCTTGGCGTAGATCATGGTTTTTTGGTCTTGAAAAGGGGTCGCACGAAGGCTGGGTGAAGGCGCGGGGCGCTTCGGGGGGAGTTGCTCGGGAGGAGTTGCTCGGGTTGCTCAAATTCCAGAGTGATCGAGATGAAAGACGAGCAGGCATGTCGGCGTGGTCATCGTCACGGGCTCCGCTGCACCAACCTCGGAGGACGAGAGGCATCTGCAGAACCAGACACGAGGAGTTGCATGAGACGGATGAGGTCGAAATAAGCTGCAAGATATGGCTACGATCGCGTCTAACCGTCCCCGCAGCTCTTATGATAGCGTAGCCTTCGACGTCACCAGCCGACTATCTTTGATTGGATGTTCTAAAGCGAAGCATAAAATAGCAGATCAAAGAGCGTATACCGGTGCTGTTTACCATTCACATCGCATGAAGCGCCCATGCGAAGGCTGGTGACTCAGATGAGAAGGAGGGAGTTGCAGATGTGTTCCGTGCTCGTGATCTATCCTTGGATCAGCAAGGTTAGGCTTGATCCCCTGGGAAACGATCTCCTCCATCCCTGATTAGCATATCCAGAATGTGCCGATGTGGATGCGTTCTTTATCTGCGGTCAAACCGACCCTTCTTGGACTTCACCATCACACAATCGCAAAGGTTTGTGTCTACAAGAAATGACAGATACCGCCATAAACCTCCGTGATCAGTGTTGCTCGCTCCCCAGACTGATAGAATAAGTGATGTACCTTCTGGGAATGCCTAGTGCTGTGGTGTGCATGGATGTCTGCTGTGGTGTACATGGATATCAGTGATGAGGCATCGATGAAGCTCGTCGAGCCGACATTTGCCCTGCGTGCTCAAAGAAGTAGTCACGGTTGGCACGCAGGTTGTCGACGTAGTTCTTGGCCTCAGGCAGGATCCCCGCAATTGCGTTCCACAGTGGAGCGACCAAATAGTCGATAAAGTTGACCTGTAGCCGACACTTCACGACCTCGTCATCCAAGTTGATGATGTGCGGCGGAACTACTATTCCCGCTTCTTCTGACCGCTTCGCTTGCATCGTGAACTCCTCGCACACAAGATCCACCCATTTTCGAGTGAGAGGGAGGGGCCGTGCGACGTTACCGAGATCCGACCCGTGAATGATCATGTTCAGCATGAGTTGACGGCCATCAGTCACGTTCTCGAAGTCATCAACGGTGCTAACAGATGCCAGCTCCCCTATCAACTTGGAGTGGTGCTTCATGTCAGTCGCCAGAATACACCGAATCACGCCTGTGCGCACTGATGCTCGCATGCTCGAACTCAAATCACGAAAGATGTCGCATCCCGCAGCTGTACAAACAAATTGATGTCAGTATTGCACAATGTACCAGGAATTGGCGAGCAAGTACTTACTCCTTAGAACGGCGAACGTTGTGGCAGCGTGGTGGTTTTCGAGAACGGAGACGTCGTTGTAGCACAGAGCCAATGCTGATCCGGACTCAATCTCAAACTGGTTGTCATTCCCGGGGTGGTCTGCGTCATGGCCTAGGCCGGCAACAATAATGCTGAGTGCCTCGTACTCCTTTATCACGTTCAGAATCGATGTTCCTCGAATCAGACGATACGAGGAGTGCGCGACGTCAAATCCATGATAGAAGTTGTGATACGGGATATTCCTGTAGCGGGACGTGATTGTGCTGATGAAGTTGCGCAGCACTTGAATCTCAATGCGAAAAGTCGTGACGAGTAAAAGGCCCTCGAAAAGCAAGAATGAGTAGTGCCGCAACTCGTCCATCGTCTTCGACAACGCATCAAAGTCATCACGGAGCATCTCGTCTCCAGTTGGAGCATATCTCATGGTCATCCGTCGCCATCGGTTCACCAGTGAGCTTGTTCGCGTGGCCCGCACAAGAGACTTCCTGCTTCGAATACGAGCGTTGGCTGCATTGACTGCAGCTTCAACATCAATGTCAGACTGGGGACTCGGTGATCGGTCTCGATCTTCATCCTCTCCACCGTCAGGCATTTTGGAAGACGCGACACGTTCTTGGATGGCCAGGTCGCGTTGTCGCTTCCAGTAACATTTGCCCAAGAACTTGCCGAGAGCCAAACAAGCATAGGCGAATGTGCTCCACTTGTTTCGTGGCACACGCTTGGATTCATCGAAACCCGAAATATCAAGCAACGAATGCACGCTTGCGACGTCATGCTTCGCACTTGACTCTTCTTCATCGTGAATATCCAGCACCACGCGATTTGCCCAATAGTCCGCTTGAACTTTTGCAAACATGATAAGCGAGGAGTTGATGCGAAGAGCGTGGGACACCAAGTGGCTGTATACACCAAGAACCTTCTCGTCGAATTTCTTGATCAACGGATGCGCACCAGAGTCCATGAACCGCACCAAGTTCACCGCTTGGATCACTCCTAGTGTTTGACCGTTCCTGTCCAAGATCGGAAATGTGAGCAGCGATTCTGTCTTGAAGCCGAACTTCACATCGAATGACCGATCAAAACGTGGATCCTCGTAAGGGTTGCGAACGATCAATGCTTGCTGCGTATGAGCAACTGTACCTGCAATACCTTTGCCGTACGGAATTCGAATACCGTTCACACTTCCGAGGGTGCTCAAAGACCAGAGCTCCGACTTGATGGGATCGGCCACGTACAACGTGACCCGTTTTGTGTTAAAGATATCTTGGCCGATCTCACAGATCATATTCACAAGAGCAGAAGGATCGTTGACGTTCTCGACTTGGAAATGCGAGTTGAAAAGGTTGATCAACTTCTTCTTCTGAGTCGTGGACGTGATCATATCTTCGTTTTTCTTCTTCAAGACGACGGCAAGTGCCAGTGACGCGAGGAAAGGTTTGAGAGACACCACATCGTAACTGTGTTTCTCGTGTGTCGACACGAAAAGTAAACCAGCGTACGATGCGGCCATGGTACGCGGCAAAGGCAAGAACACGACGGTTTTGGGGGCGAGAGGGCTCAAAAGCGATGAAACTTCAGGGTGTGCAGTCAAATCCAGCGGGTCCACCCTCTCAACGCTTTCCACTAGTCGGCGAAAGAATGTCGCTGGCGCACCAGGATTGGCATCCTCAGATGTCTCGCCGATTCGTCGTAGTGCCGCAACCACATCCGAAGGCAGGTCAATGATCGTTGCATCCGTGCCTCGATCATTTGAGAATTGGCCTTGTGCCAGAACTCGACACTTCTTCTTGATCGGGTGGAAGTCGAGCAGACAGACAGCTTCGGACTGGGACTGGACGAGCAATTTCTCCACGAGCTGGGTCAGGTTAGGTGACACTAACCATCGCCGCTCCTCGCGATTCGCCGCCGCGACTTCTTCATCTTCATCACTATCCTCTGCGGGACTATCGTCCGTCTTGCGAGATGCCGCCATGATTGGGAGTGATGAGCATGAAGGCACAGCCGTCAGCTGATGCTCGGTCATCACCGATAAGGGAAGCACGGTTTTCTGGAGGAATTCGTCCAGCAAATAGTACGCGTCATTCGTCTTGCTGAACAGCTGTCTCAAGTCGTACTGGTACACAATGTTCTCGAGCGTGGTCATCGCTGCAGCAAAGATGGCTGTCGGGAAAACCATCGACTGCAAACTGCGCGCCTCGACAACGAAGATCGGTTTCCCTTGTTCGTCAACAATCACGCTCGCGAGCGCGCTGCATGTACGCACATCAGCGCGAGAATCCACGTCGGAAGCCCAGTCGTAGGATGATATCGCCTGCAGATCCTCGACGTACATCGACGCATTCTGTCGCGGTGACCCCATCGGCTCATCACTCGTCACAACCATCTCCATCGCGAACTTGTCTAGCGGGACCTCAAATCCTGCCACGCCCGGTTTGGTGCACGCCGTGACGTTAAGCACGCGCAGCTGGTTATCAAGCGAATATAGCACTGCCCAATCCGCGCCCAGAGCGTCTGCCGCTGAGATAAGCAGGGCATCAATGGTCTTCAACAGCGTCTCCTCCGACCGCACGACATCGCGCAGTCGCAGGTTCGCGAGTTGTCGATAAAACCCAAGCTCTTTCTGCACATCGCGCTTCGACTGGGCATCCTTTGTCTTGACCGTAGCTCCTTCCCCATCCCCGTCAGCGCCGCATTCTTGGGTGTCTTCGGTGGTACCGGCCGTGACTGACTCAGCGAGAGGACCCGAAGTCAAGGACCGACGCGAGTCGCTGGAGCCGAGTCGCTCGCTCGACAAGCTGGGTGCGAGTCCCTTCAACGGCTTCAGTGGCTCCAAGTGGATGCGGTAGTCGTTCGCTGGCGCCTTCTTGCCGAGCTTGCCCTTCTGCGGCGGCACGGGCGTGAACTTGCGCGCGCCGTCGCCGCCGCCCACACCGGCGCCGAGGCCGGGCTTCGTCATGATCGACGGAAAGTACACCGACGTATCGCACCCGACCCGGCTCAGCCGTGTCATCGTCGCTACCGTTCACGTCGTGCTGGGAACTCCTCCTCGCCACCCGGACACGGTGACTCCAAGAGCGCACACGCCTCCACCTTCAAGTCTCTCTCGGTCGGCCGTGAGCGACTCACACTCCTTGTTGCTTCGCCCTCCCTCTATCACCACGGCTGCGCTTCCGCTGTGGGTCGCGTCGACGGAAAGGGACAAGACTTCAGGATCCCCTCTCCCTCCTGTTCCTCGCCATGCTCCTCCACGAACACACACGCCGCCTCGGACGGCTCTTGAGTCCATTTTTGTGAAGATACGTCTTATCAGAGATAGCTTCCTCGCGCGCCCTGCGCCGCAAGCTATGTCTGGCGCGCGCGACGCCTGCGACCAGTTCAAGCGCGCGCGTCGGCAATAAATAGGTCGCCGCTTTCCCGATCGGCTGCTTTGATCGCCCTCCCCCACAAAAAGCGGGCGGCGGATCGAGTGGCCCACACGACGACAGAGCCGTGCATCGATAGAAGGAGGGGGGAGCTCTGGCGCCCCCTGCGGCGCGGGTTGTACGTACGCTCGTTCGCCCGATCTGTCGTGCGCGGACAGCGACCACCGCCATGCTGCTTCCTGGTTTCTTCCGCTTTGGGTTTTGAACGGAAACCAACGCCACGCTTTCCCGCCTTGTCCTAAAAGAACCTCTTTGTGCCCTAAAACAACATGCTACTCCTAGGACAATATAGTGCCATGCCAGATGTACTGAATTGCGTTCGAATACTCCCTTGTACCCATCTCGTCATGAGACGGTTGTTGACAATTGACAATGGCTCCATGGCTCCCGATCGAGAGCGCAGCTCGGAACTCAGCTCCCGACCACTCCCAGGGGACTTCTAGTACTAACTAGATCTAAGCGCTCGAGTTCTTGCGCTTCATGAGCTTCTCGAAGGCTGCACGACTCACCTCAGGGTGCTCCTTCGCGAACGCGCTCCACAGCGCCGCGCCGGCGCCCGGGTCCGCGAGCATCGCGCGGAACGCGAGTTCGCCGTGTCTGGACGCAGCATCGTTGTGCACGTACTGCTGCTCGGCCGCCCATTCGTCTTGCCGCAATGCCTGCTCTTGAGGACTGATACTCGGTGAGCTTGTGCGCGAGATGTCTCGTTTCGTCGGCGTGACAAACTTGTCCTCCAAACGCTTGAGAAGTGCGATAGCACGCTGTAATTGATCGATTGAGTAGTCCCCTTCGTGGTCCAACAGAGGCTGGATCGCCGACGCATCCACTTCGACGTCGTTGCCCAGCAGCTGCTGGAACCACCGGGTCGCAGTCGCGTGGGTTTGCTGGAGCTGCTCACTGCAGCGTGTAGAGCACGTGTTACCGGCGTGTTTTCGGTGATAAAGAAGCACGTCGCCCAGACTCATGATCGTGAGCTCGTGGCCGTACGCGCAGCGTAACCACAAGTCGTAGTCTTCACACGAGGGCTGACTCGTCGAGTATAGCTCGTTCGATGTCGCGACGATCGTGTTGAGCACTCGGCGGTGCATCATCACCGTTGGGTGCGCGACAAAGCAGCCAAACAGAAGCTGCCAACGCGTCGCAAGTGGGCCGGTCGGGTACACAGCCGTCTCGATGTGGCACGGATTTGCATCGCCTTCTTGCTCCCGGCCAACGAGAATCGACGTGCCGAGGATATCCACGAACGGGTGCTCCAGCATGAAGTGGATCTGGCGCTGGATTCGGTCCGGGAACGAAATGTCATCGGCGTCCATGCGGGCCACGAACGTGCCCTGCGCCATGGAGAACCCCTTGTTCAGCGACGCCGAGATGCCCAGGTTTGTCTCATTGCGAACGTATTTCACACGCGCGTCGCCAGCCATGCGCTGCGCAATGATCTTGGACGAGTCGTCTGTGCTAGCGTCGTCGATGACGATGATTTCCATCTGAGGGTAGGTCTGGTGGAGCACGCTGCGCAGTGCCTCGTCGACGTATGCCTGCGCGTTGTACACGGGCATCACAACTGACACCAGCGGTGTGTGGTCAGCTGTCCAGTCGACACTGCCGCGAGCACGCGGCTGTGAATTCAGTGCCGAAGAGAGCACAAGCGTACCGATATGGACGCTCGAGAAGCGCTGGCGCCGGTAATACGCCTCGTCGAGCGTCTCACTGGACTCGTACAGGCCCAGCAGTTGCGTGAGATCGCCATTCGTAGACGTGTTGGAAATCGGTGGACCATCCTTCTCGAGCAGAGACTTGAGATCGCGGCTGCTGGGTGAGCGCGAGGACGAGATGAGATGCTCGGCCGTGTACAGTCGGTTGTCGAACACGTCCTGGACCTGGTTAATCGCGAACACGTGCATCTTGGCGCTTGGCAGGCACGCGCATAGCATCGCATGCGTCTTGTTCATCCACTGCTGCGTGACGATCTCATGGCCGCGCAGCTCGAGAAAGTTGGGGCGGCTGATGCCGTCGCGTCCGAATTGAGCCTGGATCGCGTCGACTACTTTCACGACGGTCGCGTGCGTGTAGACGCTGCCGCTGAGCTCCCATGGATAACTCCAGTCGAGGAAGCCGCGCGCCGGATCGAACGTCAGGTAGATGCGGTCTCTCTCGTCCAGGCTCAACGCCACACTTGTCGCGGTCCTACCGTTTGGCAGCACCGTAGTCACGGGCGGCAACGGCAGCATGGGCTGGTTCGTCAGGTGGGAGCGCCAGATACTGGGCGCAAGCTTCAAGTGGAACGCGAAATGCCACGGCGCCGCGTCGTGTTTCGCTGTCGAGTGGAGGAACGCCTCGGCCTTGGCGAGGTCGATGTCTTCGTAGTAGAACGCGTCGTCCACGTTGAGCAGCACGAGGTGCTCGTTCGCCGCGTTGCCGGCATCATACTGGACGCTCTCGAGGAAGCGCGCGGCAAAGTCATTGTCGGCGTCATCTTCATACAGAAACTGCACGTGCGTGTACAGCGCGGCGATGGCGTCGTAGTGCGCGCGGATCGCCGGCGTCGAGCACTTGGCGACGACCGCGAGGCGCGCCCAGGAGTGGTCGTCGCGCAGGCGCGCGCCGTGGAAGAGCAGGTGCAGGTGCGCCGTGCGCAGGTACTCGGAGAGCTGGAACACGCGGTCCATGGAGAAGCACACGATCTGCACGCGCGCGGCCGCCATCTCGCTCCCGGTGCTGCTTGCCTCGGCTTGGACGTCTTCCTCGTTCTCGCTTATTGACAGTGTGTCTGTCATTCTTTGCGCCAGACCGCAAGAAGGGACCGACTTGTCCAAGAGCTCTTCGCTCTTGGTGATATCATTGGCGGAAATATTGTGTTCTTTGGTAGTTTCAGCCAATCATCGCGTGAGAAGGAGGAGGGAACGCATCGGATTGGTGGATTTACGTGGAGGTCCACCCGGTCCCCCATCCCCCTTCTCCCTCCCCCCCCGCATTCCTTCGGAATGCGAGGAGCGCAATGCAATTATTGGGGGATGAGAGAGCGTTTGGCTCGCCCAGCGAGCGTCTCAGAGTCTCAGCTGCGCCGCTGGCGCGCGCATGGACGAGGCTCTTCCTTGAACGTGGCCGTGCTGTGCGCCGCGAATGGATCAGACCAGCCAGGCGACGCTGACGGCGCATGAATCCTTGACTCACGTGATCCCCTCGGCCGTCATGGATGCCAGTCAATGACTGCGAGCGGACGACTGACGATGCAGGAGACAGGCCAGGAGGCGCGAGCTCAAGCAAGGCAACTCCACGTTACCAGTGTCACGGCCGCAGCGCGTTGATCGAGGCCTCGTCGGCGAGCGGGTAGAACGTGATGAACCGGAGCTGCTCGACCGGCGTGCAGTTGACCAGCGGCCGCCAGCGCTCCAGCGTGGACGCGTTGATGTGCAGCGCCGAGGCGTCTCCCGCCGCGAGTGCCTCGCAGAGCGGCGAGCTGCCCGCCGAGACGAGCAGCATCGCCGCTGGATCGACACACGCGGGCAACGACGCGATCTGCGTCCCGACAATCCCGAGAATTAGGATCTCCGGCGTCACGGACGGCGAGGCGGGCAGCTCCTTCACGGGATTGCCGCTCAGAAGGAGAAATGCGAGCGCCGGGTTCTCGTACAGCGCCGGTGGGATCTCGCTGAAGTTGTTGCTCGCGATCGACAGGTACGCGACGCGCAGCCGCGCGAGCACGGGGCGGGAAGGACGTGAAGCGGCCCTCCTCGATCAAGACGAAGATGTCGGTCAGCCAGACGTCGGCGATCTCTTCGGGCAACTCGGTCAGATTCGTGCGCACGAGCTCGATGTCCTTCAGCTTGTCCGGAAAGTCATGGTCATACGGGGCTCGAGGAAGCGTGGTAAAAAAAACTGGTGGCCGTGATGAACACAAACAGCATGTCCGGCGTGTGGGTCTGCGTGAGCGAGGCGTTATCGTCCCAGCGCACGAGCGTCGAGTTGTGGATCTTGACTGCGAGGAGCGAGCGAAGCTCACGGATGTGCGGCATGATCTCCACAGCCGGGCAGTCGCGCACAATCAAGTACGCGAGCTGGCGCGCGTCAAACGAATCGATCGAGGCGGCAAAGTCGGCGCCGCTGCCCGTGAGCTGATTGTCGCCGCCACATCGCACCTCGAAGAGTGAGCACGCCGGTCGTGGTGAGAACCATGGGCGCACTTGCACGATACAGCGGTCGTTCGAGCCGGTCAGCGCTGCCTGTGTGTGGAAGGTTACGACAGCGAGCCCCCATAAAAAGAGCCCGCGATGGCCCCAGTGTTCGACCCGTGCTTTCCATACGAGCTGGTGCACCTTCTCGACAACCGACGACGTCTTCCGCCTGGAACTCGCCCTTGAGTGCTCGTGGCTTGGCTGCGCTGGTTGGATGGAGACGGCATGTGGTGAAATACTCGCGTACTGCAAGCGGAGAAGGTTTGGGATCGACGTCAGCGAGCGCAGGATGTTGTAGGCGAGTCAGCACTTCGTGAAGCTATCCCACCAGGACGTAATGAATAGCATTCGCCACTCGTACACGATCCGGATGAGCCACTTGTCGGTGTACCAAAGCCCCCAGTCGAAGTTTCCAATTTGCGGGTTGAAGTCGCGGAAATACGGCAGGGCCAATGCTGTGGGGAACACCACGTTCGCGACCACGTCAAGCAGCAGGTTCACCATCACACACAGCAAACGGCTCGCGCCCGTGGAAATGTGTGGGGAGACGTAGCCGATGAGCATTGTGCGAAAGCAATTGATCGCGAGCAATGCGACGTTCATGTGGTTCATCCACTGGCGCGCAACGAGCGATCTGCGTCGGTACGCTTGATACGTCTGCAACACGGTCTGGATGGATTCCCGAACAATGTAGATCACGCCGTAGTGAGGGCTGGTGACGTCCAGCACCTTCCAGACCGCCTTTATGAACGAGGTCAACAAACAAGTTGAGCGATGCAGACATGACGTCGATGGACTTGTCGTGGTAGCCATTCCAGTCTTGTCCGACCGTGCTGGAGACGATGTGAGGGCAAACTCAAGTCGTCGTGTGCGAAGCGATCGATAAATCATAGATGTGAGCTTGTACAGGTGGGCAGCGGAGAGGATTGTGAACGGACTTGCGATCACGGGAAAGTTGCTTCGCCGTACAGTGATCGCGTATACCTCCATGTTGGAAAGGAGGGGCTGTGCTTTCGTGGCGAGGAACACGAGCACCGCTGCTTGGCTGGCTAAGAATGCTGCACATGCGCTATGAAGAGCAGCGACAAGGCTCCACACAACGGCGTGGACTCGTGGCGAGACGTGGACTTGCAATTGTGTCGCCATCAGTGGCGAAGAAACAAGAATGCGCGGTAGGTATTACCGTTTTGAAATCTACAGTATTCTCCTGTACGACGGCGTTGCCTCCCAGCAGTCAGATTTTGATCAATTACCATGGGATGATGCAACCGGCTGACATCAGTGGCTCACCTCTCTTCGCGTACCATGCATTCCAGTCCTGCTCATCTGTGATATCGAGGCGGGTTGTTGATCGCTTCGTCCACGAGCGGGAAGTGGGTCAGGTAGTGGTAGGCCTCAGCCGGCGTGCAGTTCACAAAAGCTTGGAGCTCCGCCATCTCAGAATCACTGACGCCCAGCGCTGTCGTGTTGCCGGTCGTCACGCTTGAGCAAAATGGACTGCTGCCGGCCATGATTTCCTCCACTGTGCTGGGATCCACCCACTTTGGTAGGGTCTTGAGCGGAGTATCAACAACGCACAGCCAGCTGACTACCTGGGACGTCCACGGCTCATCCGGAAGGCTCGTGATGGGGTTGCCGTTCAGGTTCAGAAACGTGAGCCCGTCATTTTCCCAAAACAGCGGTGGGATCTCCGTGAAGTTGTTGAATGAGATGGACAAGTATCCCGGACGTAGCCGTGCAAGTGCCTCTGGAAACTCTGTGAATGCGAACTTTTCGACAACCAGAAACATGCCTGCGGGCCACACGTCCGCGATCTCATCGGGCAGTGACGTCACATTCCAGTCGGCGAGCTCGATGTCGTAGAGCTTCAGCGGGTAGTCGCGGCTGTACAAACCAGGTGGGATTGCCCGGGCCTCGATGACGGCCATGAACACGAACAGCATGTGCGGGTTGTGTGCCTGCGTAAGCGCGGCGTCGTCCTCCCAGCGGACGAGCGTCGAGTTGTATACCTTGAGCGCGATCAGCCAGGGGAGTTCGTGGATACGGGCCGTGATCTCCACTGCGCTGCAGTGGCGGATGATCAAGTACGCAAGCCAATCGGTCTGGATTGAGTCGATCGCATGATTGAAGTCAGATTCGTTGCCCGTTAGTCGACCATCGTAGCAATTGATCTCCATAAGCGAACACACTGGCTGTGTCGTGAACCACGGCCGCACTTGAACGAGACACTGGTCGTTATCAGTCGTGATGGCGGACTGAACATGGAGAGCGAGTACCACGATTCCCCAGAGTGCAAGGGCTCGATGACCCCAGCGTTCGATTCGTCGTCGCCACTTTTCTCGCGTGTCAGTAGTTGGTGAGCTCGGCTTGTGAGGCCCAGCAACGACAGGGCCGGTAGCTTGCTGCACCGGAGTGATGGGTGCAGGTGCGATCGCCCAAGCATTGACTGGCCCACGGTCCGTCGCGACCAGTGACGCCTGTGGTGCGGACCCACGGTCTTCGACGGTGACATCACGGCAGCGCAGGAGTCGAGGAATTGAGCGAAGCGAGCGGGTGATGTTGTAAGCAATAAAGAACTTGGAGAATGCATCCCATAACGACGTGACGAACAGCATCTGCCACTCGTTGATCACCTGGATGAGCCACACGTCTGTGTACCAAAATGCCTGGTCGTAGTTGCCGATCTCGGGGTTGAATTGGTAGTAGTAGGGGAGAAACAAAGCGACCGGAAAGACGATGTACGACACAAAGTCGAGAGCCAAGTTCACGAACAGGCACAGCAGGCGAGTGGAGCCCGGTGACGAGTGGAGAGTGAACTGGATGATCGGTGTTGCCCAGCAATTGAGCACGAGGAGCACGACGATCACTTGGTTCATCCACTCGCGCGCCACGAGCGCACTAAGCCTATACGCTTGGTACGTCTGGATGCCGGTCTGGATGAGTTCGCGAGTGATGTAGACGACACCGTAGTTGGGGTTCGTGACTCCGAACGCCCTCCAGAGAGACAGAGCTGATCGGCCGATGAATCGAACAAACCGTCGAAGGCGTGACTTGGGCGGTGGAAGCACAGGCTCCAGCGTGGCTACAACCCAGTGGAAGGAGTGTACCACGATGCGACTGGCTAGTGACGGCCTCGACTGGGAAGTCCTAACCGTGAATACGAGGCGGCGCTGCCAGAGCGACCCGACCACCATGTCCAGTAAACTGAGTACATGCACGACCGCGATCGTGACGTAGATACTGCCAATGGTTCGGTAGTAGTCGCCGCTAACACCGATTGAGAGCAGTTCAAAATTGCTGAGCAGCGGAGTTGCCTTGATTGGAATGTAGAAGTACACTCCAGCCTGGTACGCGAGAAAGGTGGCGCAGAAGCAATAGAAGCACGCGATACCCCACCAGACGGCCCGGTACGTCGAGCGGGACACTACGACTTGCATTGTAAAGTCCATAGCGATTCTCTTGTGTGGCAAGCTTCTGGAGAAGCTCTAGCTCAAACGGTCGCGAACGCGTTCTTCATTCTACGTCACGATGAAAATAGCCCGTTCATTAGAAACTCGAGTGCACGGAAATGTGGCCCATCCATTTTCTTTTCATCAAGGGCTGTGCTGGAGACGATGCGACGGCAAACTCAAGCCGTCGTTTACGAAGTGATCCGTAAATCATTCACGTGAGCCTGTACATGTGGGCAGCGGAGAGGACTGCATACGCGCATGTGATCACTGGAAGGTAACTTCGGCGTACAGTGATCGCGTACACCTCCATGTTTGATAGGAGGGGCTGTGCTTTCGTGCAGAGGAACACGAGCACCGCTGCTTGGCTGGTTAAGAATGCTGCACGTACGCCATGGAGAGCGGCGACAAGGCTCCACACAACGGCGTGGAGTCGTGACGAGACGTAGTCGAGTCGCGATCGCAATGGCCATCAGCGGTCAAAACGTAAGAGTGGCGGAGGGCGGCTGCCCTGGCGATGTAATTGCTGCCTCTGTACTGCGGATTCTCCTGGTTTTTAGTAAAGTGGCTCACCTGACTTCGACATTATCCTGCTCGTTCAGTGATTTCGCGAGGGATTGTTGATCGCTTCGTCCACGAGTGGGTAGTGCGTTAGGTAGCGGTAGTCTTCAGCCGGCGCGCAGTTTACAAAATCGCGCAGTGTCGCCATCTCTGTGACGCTAACACGCAGTGCAGTCGTGTTGCCCGTGGTCAAACTTGAACAAAATGGAGTGGTGCCCGCAAGGAATTCCATCACCGTGCTGGGATTGAACCACTCCGGCAGTGCCTTGAGCTGAGTATCAACAACGCTTAGCCAGCCGACTGGTCGAGACAGCCATGGCTCATCGGGAAGACTAGCGATGGGGTTCCCGTTCAGATTGAGGAGCACTAGCCCGTCATTCTCCCAAAACAGCGGTGGGATCTCCGTGAAGTTGTTGAACGAGATGGACAGATATGCCGGGCGTAACTTCGCAAGGGCGTGTGGGAATTCTTTGAAATCGAACTTTTCGATGACCAGGAACATACCCGGCGGCCACACGTCCGTGATCTCATTGGGCAAAGACGTCACGTTCCACTCGGTGAGCTCAATATCATAGAGCTTCAGCGGGTAGTCGCGGCTGTACAAACCAGGTGGGATTGCGTGGGCCCGAATCACGGTCATAAATACGAAGAGCATGTGTGGGTTGTGTGTCTGTGTGAGCGCGGCCTCGTCATCCCAGCGAACAAGTGTTGAATTGTGGACCTTGAGCGCAATCAGCCACGGAAGTTCATGGATACGAGACGTGATCTCCACGCCGCTACAGTGGCGGATGATCAAGTACGCGAGCCATTCCGTCTGAATAGAGTCAATCGCTCGATTGAAGTCGGATTCGTTGCCGGTGCGTTGGCCATTGAAGCAGCTGATCTCCATCAAAGAGCACACCGGCTGCGTCGTAAACCACGGCCGCACTTGAACGAGACACTGGTCGTTATTAGTCGTGACGGCGGACTGGACATGCAGAGCACAAACTACGAACCCAAACAGCGCTAGAGTGCGATGGCCCCATTTCTCGAATTGGCGTTGCCACTTTGCTCGCGTGTCTGCGACAAACTTATCTGGACCAACGAGTCCCGTAGCTATTTGTTGTGGAGGAGCGAGAGGTGCAGGCACGATTGCCCATGCGTTGATCTGGCCACGTTCCCTGACAAGTGGTTTCTGGGGTGCTGATACGTGATCTTCGACGGTGACATCACGGCAGCGCAGGAGTCGAGGAATTGAGCGAAGCGAGCGGGTGATGTTGAAAGCAATAAAGAACTTGGAGAATGCATCCCATAACGACGTGACGAACAGCATCTGCCACTCGTTGATCACCTGGATGAGCCACACGTCTGTGTACCAAAATGCCTGGTCGTAGTTGCCGATCTCGGGGTTGAATTGGTAGTAGTAGGGGAGAAACAAAGCGACCGGAAAGACGATGTACGACACAAAGTCGAGAGCCAAGTTCACGAACAGGCACAGCAGGCGAGTGGAGCCCGGTGACGAGTGGAGAGTGAACTGGATGATCGGTGTTGCCCAGCAATTGAGCACGAGGAGCACGACGATCACTTGGTTCATCCACTCGCGCGCCACGAGCGCACTAAGCCTATACGCTTGGTACGTCTGGATGCCGGTCTGGATGAGTTCGCGAGTGATGTAGACGACACCGTAGTTGGGGTTCGTGACTCCGAACGCCCTCCAGAGAGACAGAGCTGATCGGCCGATGAATCGAACAAACCGTCGAAGGCGTGACTTGGGCGGTGGAAGCACAGGCTCCAGCGTGGCTACAACCCAGTGGAAGGAGTGTACCACGATGCGACTGGCTAGTGACGGCCTCGACTGGGAAGTCCTAACCGTGAATACGAGGCGGCGCTGCCAGAGCGACCCGACCACCATGTCCAGTAAACTGAGTACATGCACGACCGCGATCGTGACGTAGATACTGCCAATGGTTCGGTAGTAGTCGCGACTGACACCAATTGAGAGCAACTCCAGATTGCCGAGCAGAGGGGCTGCCTTGGCTGGGATGAAAAAGTAGACTCCAGCCTGGTACGCAAGAAACGTGGCGCACATGCAATAGAACCACGCGATGCCACACCAGACGGCTCGATATGTCCAGCGAGATACAGCAACTTGCATGGTGAAGTCCATTGGTGATACTCAACCTTGCGGATGCACGCTTGTTGGGCAACTTCTGTTCTACGATCACAACGATCTCTTCATTCTGTGTCACGATCAAAAATAGCTCACTCACGAGAACCTCGCCAAGATGCTGTGGACAGAGTTAAAGCCCACCTGTTATCTGACCTCAGTTTTCGGCGGAGGACTTGAAGAACTAAGCTGGCATAATCAAGACATGCCAATAGGAGTAGTTGAAGTATCATTTCACGTCAATGATAGATGTAGGGTGCAGTGCACCAAGGCTCATCAATGATAAAGAATCACCAAAGCCAACTGTCGTTCTAGCAGTCGCAAACCAACTCAGCGCAAGCCGAATCCTTCGGCCTGGGTAATCGCCAGCAGCAAACGTTCCTTCATCTTGTCGCGAGTGCTGTATTCTGGTAAAAGAAGGTGGTTGAAGCTGAAGAGAATTGAGATTGGGTGAGAAGGAAACCCATCATACCAACTCGAATGTATCGCAGATGAACGTACCACGTGTGAGCAGTAGGAAGCCTGTCAGAATCAGGGCCGTTGCGAGATATCACGAACACTAGGTTTGACAATCCGCGGATCGGCACTCGGTCACTGCCTGTGGAAAACTTGAGCAACTTCTTCTTCTCATCAACAGAGAACTCGTGAACGACGCTCCAGAAGTTCCTGACATCATCAGATCCGTTAAAACTCTCAGTCCGAAGTAGTAGCTTCAGGATAAGATTATCACCCGCACGTACTTTATACAGTCGCTGTCCTCGGTGAAGCCGTCTTCGTAGTGTGTGGCCTCTTCAAGAGCTTCGAAGTCTAGCTCCGAGCTGCCGCAAATTAGCAGTTGCAGTTCCTCCCAACGAAACATTTCCAGTACTTCGGCGTTGCAGACCAGGTGAAATCCCTTGTGGAATGCGCTGTACTGGTTGGCCACTGATGTGTTCAGGATGTGGTCGACGTACAGCTTGACGTACTCTTCGCGATTCGTATTTGTCACTGGGATGCTCGCTCCACCAGGCTTCAGCTCAACGGTCTTGACTTCGCCGTACACTTCATACGAATATTCGAAGTTTCGCTGATACACTTCTTGCACGTCTCCATCAAAATCGAGGAGTTGACGCAGACCTTTTCCCAGGGTAGGCATAGCCGTCTCCACGTCCTCCAAGCCAATCGGACACTGCATCAGCTTCTTGTACACGATATGCGGGAACTGGAGGTCCAAAATCACCGAATTGTAGATCGCTACACCGAGGAGGATGCCAATCAACTCGTACTCCATTGTGGCCTCCAGAGAGTCACTATTGAACCACATTGTACGTGATTCGTCGTCGTACGTAAACATTCCGAATGCTGGATCGAGAAGCTGACGCAAGAGGATCTGGAAAAATTCCTTGCGTACTCCACCCTCATCCACACCTTCTTCACCAATAAACTTCACTTTGAGAGGCTTCTTCAGAGCTTCTGGAGGCACCCGCACAAGCTGCTGCAGCGCGTCCTCAATGATGTTGTCTCGTCGCACCTTTAAAATTAAAAATGGGCTGAATGACCCGGAGAGTAGGCGGGCCTCCATGGCGTCATGTTGGCGAGCACGCTGCTCAAGCTCTGAATCGACTTGTAGCACTCGGCTCTTCGAGGCAGCATCGAGCACGAACGGAAAATCGCAAAAAGACATCTCAGACAGCATTCGCCGCTGCGCCGCCTGGAATTCCACATCGTCCTCATTCGCACGGTGTCGTTTCTTCAAAAAAAAAATTGAGCGGGCGTAGTCGTGAATGATGTCAACTTCCGAGTTCACAGCGTCGTTGTAAAAGTCTTCATACGTGGCGAAAGTAGGCTCGCGAACCAAGTTGATACGGTGGAGCTCCTTCAGAACTGCGCACGCTGCGTAGACAAGATCCATCTTCTTCGATCCGTACAGGCACACTGTGATCGACTGCTGGAGGATTTGCAAAAGCCGATGCAGCTCGTCGTTTGAGAAGTAAGTGTTCCACTGCGCTCGAAGCAAGTCCTTGGACGGTTCAGTCAAGTGGAAGAAGAGTTTGCACAACCCGCCCGTAACGTTGAGGTAGTCCGGGTCAAAAAGCAGCGGGTGCTCAAACAGCACCAAGAAGAATCGCAGCTGGGCTGGCGTGGTCCACGTCGAGCACAGATTCCACGGCTGCATCACCAAGGTTTCCAGAGCATTGCGCCACGTATTCTGGAGAGCTGATTGGTCGCTCGAACGTCCCAGAGCATCCACAAGCAGCGCGTACACTTCTTGGAGATCGTCTCGTTCGATCCCCCACCACTCTTCGTTCGGATCCACATCAGCTGTTGCATCTGACGCAAACGCCTTGTTGATGCTGGCGATATCGGAAAAGATCTGGTACAGCAGCTTCTTCACTTCTCTGTAGTCGTCCGTCTCTGCAGCTGCATACAGCGCGTCCTTGAGCGTCGTGCCGAGCGATTCCTGCGGAGTCGTGACGGGCACGGCAGCAGGTGCAGGTGGCGGTGACACCACAACAGCCCTTGAAGGTGTGGAAGGCGGCGCATCTTCGATAAAGGAGCCACGCGACATCTCTACGTCGCCTTCATGGTCGTTCTCACCGCCTGGCGCTCGCGCGTCCGTCTTCTCATCAACCTGCGGCGCGACCCGTTCCACGGCACCTGCGGCAGCCTCGCTCATATCTGCATCTTCAACGACCTCTTTTGCTGGCGTATCGGCGTCGTCAGTGGCATTGTTCGGAACGGGGGACGCAAGTGGTGACCTCGTGGCATCTGCTTGGTCGCCATTCGCGAGGTGCTGCATCTCCTGCATCGCTCGCGCGGCAGCGACGTTTGGCTCGACGCCCTGCGCCACGAGCTTGTTAAAGGTCTCGCGAAAGAGCGACTCGTACGCGCCACGGTCCATTGCTTCTCTGGATGAGCGACGCGCGGGAAGCTCCGACTCAAAGACAGATATCTCGCGCTCTGTGGATTCAAATGAACCGCGAGCGGCGTGTACGCGCTCCCGAAGACTGGCTCTATCAGCAGAGAAGGCGCCGATGTCTGCAGTGGTGCGGCGCGATGGGGTGATGACGCGATGCGAGACAAACCCCCGACGCTTCCCGTTGCACGATCTTCTTCTTCCGCCTTCGCCTCCACAGCAGGACGATTGTGAGGGAAAACGGGTACAGAAGAAAACGGGTTTGGACTTCAACTTGGGTCCGTACCCACCCGCATCGTGTACCTGTCTTTACAGACCTCTTCATTACGGAACACTGTTCAGAGATACTTAAATAGACCATTCTATGTCACAAAACCGAGGTGGTCTCGAACCTTTCTCCACCACTCGGGACTCGACAATCACCAAATTGGACTTTTCGCATGGCTAAATTACTAGTTTTAGACAGACCATTGACACGCGACCCACATCCTCACGAATTCCGCCGGAGACGCAGAGCACCATGAGCGCACCGCCGCCGCCGCAGGTGATCGCGGGGCTCCACGCCGGCAGCAAGAGCGACTTCGGCTCGGACGTCGACATCGACGAGATGATCGAGAAGATGGGCTGCTCCAAGGACTACTACAAGCTCGAGGACTGCCTCGGCGAGTACGACCTCGACTGGACCAAGTGCCAGGCGCAGGTCAAGATGCTCAAGCAGTGCAACGACCGGCTCAACAAGCTCAAGCAGGCGCAGCGCGCCAACGCGGCCGAGCGTGGTGATGCCAAGAAACACCCATGAAATGAAAGAGAGAGATCGAATGCGTGAAAAAGAAGAGGCCACGAGAGAGAGAGAGAGAGCGAAGAAAAATAAACGTCTAGCAATAGTCTTGGGTGGGGAGGGGATGAAGGAAGAAGGCCGGGTGCTAATGTCTCACGCGGCGTGGCTCACCGACCTGCTGCGGGAGGGGTGAAAGGCGCGCGCTCACGAGGCCGATACTGGGTACGTCTAAATGCTGCAAGGGGGTCCATCGGTGTGGCGAGCTCAAAACGGCGCCTCGACCGTGCGGTTGCCCGACGAAGATGCCGAGCCCATGATCTCCCCATCGTCTTCCTGTTCGTCCGACACATACCAACCGTCCATCGTGTCGATGTCCATCGCAGAGTCGTCCTCCCGGCCCTCTTCTTCCATTGCAAGACGCGCGTACTCGGAACGCGCGTACCGGTCCCAATCACTGCGAGCAAACATCGGGCGTCAGTCATGCACAGGCGATTTGAGGTTCAACGTGAAACATGGTAGACTCACGTCAGCTCGGGCTCAGCCAGTTGTTGACGAAGCAGGAATGGATCGCGCTGCTCAAACTCGATAAACTTGCTCAGATTGAACAGAACGTTGAAAAACACGCCCGCAACACGGATCTTGTCCTCCTTGATGAAATCCCGGTGGTAGAACTCGCCATCCACAGCCGGATGCAACAAGTCAGACCTGCGTTGACATACACACCCATCATCAGTATTGGTCTAATTTGACAGTAGGATAGGTCAGGTAGACAACGCACATTTGACACAGGATGTCCTCGAACGGGACAACTTCATGACCCAGACATTCCATCCGATGCATTTGGTGCCGGTAGAAGATCCGCATTTCGTCGGCCCGAATCACACCGTCTTCATTCGTGTCGATCAGCTCGAACCAATACTGGAGACTGATGGGATTGCTCTTGTCCTCCTCGGAAAGCATGAAATCTATGGTGTACATGTGGATGTGTCAGAAAAACAGGAACCCCATCACGTGTATCCTTCACAGAGTACTCACAGATGAAGTCCTCGTAGCTCATCTTCTTCTTTTCGTCCGCAGAGAGGCTCTGGACGCGCGCAAACGGACGTCGTCCGTGTTCGAATATTCGGTCAACGATGATTCTTGTCAGAGAATGCCCACCGTAGCGCGCTAGGTCGTCTTGGCTGAGCTGGAAGTCGTGGTCCGAGTCCATCTCCCAGAACTTGCAGTACAGCACATAGAAATGCTCGTACGAAAAGTAGGCGTTCACCTAAATGGAATGGAATCGGTTCAGTCGGTGCCAACAGACTGCAACCACGAACGTTTGGAGTACAAACCTTGTTGATATCTTCCTCTTCGTCAACGGTGTTGAATGCCTCTAGCAGATTGCTCCGACGCAATTTACGAAGCGTGATTCTTCCGCTGCTGTCACGGTCAACCGAGTAGAAAATTCTCACCACGACCGTCAACGCTATCAACCACACCACGGCGTGCGTCAGTAGATGCCTACCCGCAGCTGACATCACACTACCAACACACCGTATTTCTCTTGGAACTCGGGCGTGCCGGCTAGGAACTCTAGTCCAGGGTGGTACTTCAGCAGCTCTACATTAGCGAAAGCATAATGGTGTGGGTCAGCCAGTGCAAAAGTACTGGGGAAGCGAGGAAGGATAATGATTACCGTGGAGGAACGGCGCAAAGTCATCTCGTTCGATGTAATCGTTCTTGGGCTGCTTCACCTGTCACACAATATCAATATGTCAGCTCTCACGGCCTCATCGGTGCCCACACAGGCCATCATGAGCGGCCCACGTACTACTCTAAAAAATCGCTCGACATCGTCGAACGGTGCGAGCTCCTTGAGCCAGAAGGGCACAAACATCTCCTTTGTGATCTTCAGCGAGTCGTCTGTCGCCGTCGGACTCGGCATCTCGCCGTTGTTCGCGGTGGACAAAATGCGCCGGAAGAACGGCGCGTTGAAGAACGACGGGAAGCCGCACAGGTCCTTGGTGATCGCCACAAAGTCCTCTACCTTCATGCCGTCTGGAAACTCACGGAAGCGCGCCTCAATGTCACCCTGTCAAATGATATCACTTTTTTGTCAGTGGGCGTTCGACGTATCGTTTGCTCGATTATCATACACCACGATCGTACCGTCTTGCGCGCGATCGCGTCGGTCGAGAGTCCGCGTAACCGGCCTCGTCGGCTCTCGCCGGGCACGTAGAATCGAGGAATCTGCAGCGCGGTCGCGTCGTCCGTCTTCTCTTCGCTTGCGGCCGACACGGACGGCACCGTCTCCATGAGCTGGTCGCCGTCCGTCATCACGACATCCGCCGTCGCGGGCGCAGGCGCCGCCACGGGCGCCTCGCGCTTCTCCAGCTCGGCGAGCGTGTGGAGCTCCTCGCCAAACAGGCTCACAATGTGCTGCTTCTTGCGGCCGTGCAGGAGCGGCGAGTTGCTCGCGGAGGAGGACGGCGAGCCGCCGCCAAAGTGGTGGTAGTTGGGCGGGCGCTTGGGGCTGCGCGACGGCGAGTCGGCGCCGTGGTGCGCGTGCGCGTGGCTGCTCGCGAGCAGCGCGTCCAGCTGGATGCCTTTCCCGCTGCGGATGTCGTCCACGAGGCCGTGGATCATCTCCTTCGTGCCGTCCACGTTGAGCCACTGGCGGAAGAGCTCCTCCATCTTCATGCGGCCGCTCGGGCACAGGTGCGCGCTCTCGATCTCCGACATGCGGAACGCCACCTCCGAGGTGCCCGTGCTGCTGCTCGGCGAGCTCATGGCCGAGTCGGCGCCGCCGTCCGTGTCCACTTCGAGCGAGATGGGCCGCGCCATGCGGGTCGTTGGCGGAACAAGAACTAGCAGCCAACGAATGCTCCGCTGGGAGGAGCGCGGGGGTCGATCGGTCGCGGGCGGAGTGTCCCCACGCGCGGTGTTGGGGGGGGAGGCCGAGCGGAGAGGAGAGGAGAGGAGGGGAGGCGGAGCGGAGGGGAGCCCAAGCTGAAGTCGTTGCCTTGGGGGGACCACCTTCGTGACGTGAAGGAAGAGAGAGGAGAGGGCGGGGCGCTGTAACCACGTCGGCGCTTGCGAGCAGGTGGTTATGGTGTGTCCCTCGTTTAAATGCCCAAATTCGGAACCGTGTCCCGGATTGGAGGCCCGCCCCGCTCGCTGATGACGCGCGCAGCATCGCAGGTCTGTTTTGGAACTAAGCTAATTGGACCTGGTTGGAGCTAATGCATGTCCCTCGTTGGAGCTGCCGGAATTCGGGATATGAGCCATCCTCCAACCACCAAGAGGTACGAGCAATCCCATTTCTCCACCAAGGCGACACCATCAAGCGAAGCGCGCGCGCGTAGCTCCCTCTCAGCGCGAGAGACCGAACCGAACGATGTGGAAGCCCGGCGCGCAGAAGCCCAAGCCGGCGGCGGCCAAGTCCGGCAAGAAAGAGCGCGACGGCGCGCCCGTCAAGGGCCTCGCGCCAGCGGCGCCCGCCGGCGGGCCGAGCGAGCCGCGCGCGACGACCAAGTCGGCGCTCACGCAGAAGACGCTCGCGATGAAGTTCATGCAGCGCAAGAAGAACGACGCCGAGGAGAAGCGCAACGCGATCGCGCAGCAGAAGAAGAACGACACCTGGGTGCTCGACGACGACGAGACCTCGCAGTGCGTATTTAGTGCTGCCGTGGTGGGGATGGCATGTGGAAACAGGAAGGAACTGACGGCAGCGTTGTGCATCGCAGGCGATTAGTGTGCTCGCGGGACGTGCCGGACCCGTCGGTGCCGCCGTTCTTCGGCCGCCGGTCGTTCGGAGGGTTCAACAAGGCCGTGGAGGTACGAATGGCGATGTAGTATCAATCGACTGGAGGACTCGGTTTCTCACATGTTGTGGCTCTCGCTCTTTGTAGGACGAGTACCGCGAGGTGTCTCGCCAGTCCAAGTTCGCGGCATCCGAGGAGCGTGAATTGCAGGAGGAGGTGTCCGCCCACGAGATGGCGTCGCGCATGATCAAGTACACTGGCCTGCTGCGCGGCCCCCAGGCCAACCGGCCCGCCAAAAAGCACCGGAACGCATGAAAACACCCGACCGGACTGTCGATATCTACTAGAGTAGAGCCACGATCAGCACGCAGCGACTGCACGACATGCAGACGCAGTGTGCGGGGCGGCTCATCGTTTGAAAATTCCTTTTTCGATGGACAATAATTTATTGAGACGTTTTCGGAGAATGGGTTTGTGACGTCTCTAATCCTCGCCGTCACTCGCACTCTCGTCGCTAAAGTAGCTCCCGACAGCTCGTCGCTTGCGCTTGCCTCCGTTTTGGAGCCCTTCGTTGTCCTCGGTGACCTCTGAGGGCAGCGACGGGTAAGACAGCAGCGTCAGTGACACGTCTTCTTCGCCGTCCTCGGCAGGCGCCCTACCCAACCACGACACAAAACCACAGTAAGCGCCCACAGCGTATCATGATGAAGATGCGCCAAGCACGCACAGCATGTTGACGACGCCCTCGTCGTTAAAGTAGTTGCCTCTCTCGTGCACGTCGTAGCCGCGTTTCTTCTTCTTGAGCTTCTTGCTCGCGGGCGCCGGGCGCTCGCGCGCGCCGAGTACGTTGCGCGGGCAGTTGTACGAAAAGTGACCATACTCGCCGCACTCAAAGCAGCGGTTCACCACGCCGGACACGGCCGGCGTGTACTTGCGCTTGCGCTGGAACTCGTGCGAGCGCCCGTTGTCCTTGACCACGGAGCAGTGCAGCCGGAAGCCCTCGAGCTCGGTCTCGTGGATCTCGGCGACCGCGACCGCGCAGTCCTCGGCGCGCGCGAACTGCACGAACGCGACGCCGCGGCTCTTGCGCGTCTGCTTGTCGCGCAGCACCGTCACGCGCGCGACCTTGCCGAACTGCGAGAAGAGCTGCGCGACGTCGCTGTTCGTGTACGCGAACGGCAGCATGGACACGTAGGCCGTCGCCTGCGCCGGTGGAGGCGCCGGCGGCGTCGCTCCAGCGCTGTGATGAGCCGCAGCCGCTGCCACTGGCGGAGCAGCATCTCTAGAGGGTTCTGTACTGGATGCCTGCGTCTTGAGCGACTGCGTCAGCGCCCTCGCGACGCGCTGCGCGATCGCGCGCGGGCTCTCGCCGCCCTCCATGCTTGGTCGGATCTGGCGGAATGACAAACAAACAGAGACAGGAGCTAAGCTAAACAGAACTAGCCTAAGAGAAGCTAATGCGAGCAGCTCCAAACTGGTGGGGCAGAGGAAGAGCAGCCATTTCATTTCGTGAAAAACCCAGATAAAGCGAGATGGAGCCGACGCCGCAGTTCGCGCAGCGCATCTCGCAGGACGAGTATGCGCGCCAGGCCGTCGACTACACGACCGAGATGGTCGAGCAGCTGAACGCGGCCGTGCGCGCGTCGCCCGCGCTCGGCGACAAGTCGGCGTTCTTCCAGGTCCCGGAGAACGTCCAGAAGGGGCTCCCGGTCTTCCAGGGCAAGCACACGCGCTTCGTGTATGACAGCGACGAGGAGGAGATCGTCGCGGCGGTCGACGTCACGCACGCGCCCGTGCCCGGACCGCACGTGCGCACCGTCGCGGATCTGGACTCGGACGACGAAGGCGACGCCGAGGAAGAGTACGACGAGGAAGAGTACGACGAGGAAGAAGAGGACGAGCAAGATGCTGGCGAACAGGAAGACGACGATATGGGCGTGCCCAACGCGTTTTACGTGGACACGGATACGCTGCCGGCGGTGGACGAGAGCGCCATCGGCGCGCTGCTCGAGGACGTCGCGATGGAGCTCGCGTCGTTCGACATGAGCTCTGTGGAGAAGTGAGCGTTGTCGACGCTCGTTCGACCGTTCCTCGTGTATACTAGTGGCTGCATATTGATAGAGACCGATCGCACTCTTGGTCGAGAGAAAACACCACAAGAGAGAGCGAAAGCCAGGTAGGATTCCATTTGCCTCTCCTCCGATACATAATCTAATATATGTCCGCGCGGGAGTTACTCGTGGCGGGGATCCATCGCCCGATTACTTGAAGATCTTGGAGAGGAAGCCGCCGCTCTTCTGCGGGGCGCCGCCGTTCTTCTCGGCTTTCAGCCGGTCCTTGAGCGTCTTGGCCTGGAGCTGCGCGCAGAAGGCCTTGTGGTCCTGCTTGAGCACGAGTATGGTGTTCTCCTTGATGGGCTCAAACATGCTCTTGATGGGGCACCCGAGGCGCAGCTGCACTGACTTGCGATCAAGGTTCGTGCACGACACCTCGAACGGCGAGCCGGGCGCGATGAAATACAGGTACAGGTCCCATGCGAACCCCTTGAGGTCGTCGGCCTTCTTCTCGAGCGCGAGCTCCTCAAAGCGTCGGATCTGGCGCGCGCACTTGAGGTTCTCAGCCTTGAACTCTGTAGACACACAGGGAAGAGGGTCAGATCACAATGACTGGAACCATACTGCGGTGACGCCAAAGGCGACGCACTCTTCTCGAGGTAGTCGAGCATCTCGGTGAAGAGGATCTTGTCGCCGAGGATCTCGTCGAGCGGGTACTCCTTGGCGTTGGCGATCTTGTCGTCCGAGAGCTGCGACTTGGCCGGCACGTCGATCGAGTAGGCGCCGTCGGCCTCGAAGGCCTTGCTCTTCATCATGTCGAAGACCTCCACGACCTTCTTGGACATCTCGGAGTACTGCGGGCTCTTGAGGAACCGCCCAAGCGTGTCCTTCTGGAGCGTCTTGACGGCGTCCTGGAGCGCCACGTCGAAGAGCTTGGCGCGGTACTCGGCCGGCTTCTTCATGCGCTCCATGGTCTCATTGCGGTCCTCCGACGGCATCGACACCTCGTTCGGCGCGTTCAGCGAAAGAAAGTCGGCCCAGATGCGGTCCGCCATCTCCTTGCACGTCGTCACGGCCTCCGGGTCTCGGAAGTCCAGCAGCCCGCACTCGTCCTTGAACTTGTCCACGGCCATGAAGAAATTCAGGTTCTCGGCGCAGTACTAATAGACACAACGAGCCGCGGGTCAGTCCATCTTCTCGGAGACGCCAGGACGCGACGGCGTACGTACGGATTTCTGGCAAAAGTCGAGCAGGTAGCCACAGGACACGGGGTTCGCGATGATATCGTCGATGTTGATGTCGCGCTTGTCCTTCTCGCCCTTCTCCACGACGCGGCGCAGCACGACGATCTCATTCTCGCCTTTCTTGGCCATGGTGCCTGGTTATGGAGGGGTAGCGCGCGAGCGCGGGGGATCAACGGGTCAAGTGCGGAGGTGGTGAGGACGACGTCCAGGTCCAGCGCGCTGTGGCAGGGGGCTCTTGTCGTGAGACCGAGAGAAACCGTGGCAGGAATAAATGAAATGTCGGGCGCCGTCCCAGACGTTGCCTGGGGTCCCCGCGGGCGAGCAAGCGCCTCCTCCAACGCTCTCGCTCCCCCTCGACGACCTGAGGTGAGCTGCCGGGGCTCGAAATAGAGACGCAGGGAAGAGAGGGAGGAGCCACCGCACCTGAGCGAAACACCATATATGGAGCCACTAAGTTTAGCGTAGGCGAGCAGAAGAAGAGGGTGAGCGGGATCAGACCCGCAAGACGAGAACAAGGATCGCTCGGGCTTTGGTTGGTGGGCGGTCTATGTCGAGATCAGATAGTGGTCGATCTTGCCCTACTACTTCTTGCCCTTGCCCAGGAGCGCCTTGGCCTTGGCCAGCGCGCCACCCGTCTTGGTAGCGGCAGTTGCGGGTGCTCGACGGGCTGTCGCGGGGTTTGAGGTAGTGGTCGTGGTCGCGGACGTTGACGCTGGTGGTCGGCTTGAGAGCTGCACGAGCGGTCTGCGCTCGGGCTTGCGGCCGTGGCGCTGGCTGTACCGGTCGGGCTTGGCGCGCAGCGTGACCCAGGCCACACGGATCACCACGGCTATGAACACGAGCATCGCCAACGACAGCAGGAGGAGCCACCTAGCACCACAAATGAAAAAGCTTAGAGGGGATGAACGAGTTGGACGGAGCACGCCCGCGCACGTACAGCGAGAGGTAGGACCAGTAGCTCAGGAATGTCTTGCGGCAGAGCGCGTACGGCGGGTCGGGCGTGACGGACGCCGCTACCCCACCCGTGGATGGATTGCTCGCACCGCGGTTCGGGTCGCTGTATCCACCACCGCCTCCAGATGCGTACGGTTGTCGTCCGGACGGATCGCTGTAGCCGCCACCGCCGCCACCACCACCGCTCGGGGAAGATGACTGCTGCCCGGTGGCAGGCGTCGCGAAAACGCCGAGCGGCGACTCGAGGGGCGGTGCTGTGCTCTCCGGGTTCGAGTAATTGAGCCACACGTTCTGGACGCAGAAGAGCGCGCTCGGGCGGCTCGGTGGGCACTTGGAGTTGGCCCAGGAGACCAGGTGCACGTACGACTGGAGGTCGGCGATGTCACCGCACCATGTGCAGAGCTGCGCGACGCTCTCGCTGAGCCCGCCCGCGTGGAGCGGCGAGGCCTCGTCTTCGCAGAGCTCGAGCAGGCTGCGTGCGGCGCCGTACCGCTCGGTGGCCATGGCCTGCTTCACCTGCGCGGCGACGCGCGCATCTAGGTACAGATCGCGCAGGTCCTCGCTGCCAAAGTGGACGAGCCATTGCGCGTTCGCTGCGGCCGTGCACACGAACGCGGCCTGCGAGAGGCAGTAGACCGTGTTGAAGTTTGTCTCGACGTGTGCCTCCGTGGACGGGTCGATAGTCGTGTGGGCCTTCCACGCGTGTGCCGTGCTCAGCGAGATGCCGCTCTCAATCGTGAGGAACGCGCAGACCGCGAGTGTGAGCAGCGACGTGGCCGCGTACACCAGGAGCACCCACTGCTTGCGCTTGAACAACACGCTATAGAGACCCGACTGTAGGAAGAGAGAGCACTGTCAGCGAACCGCTCTCCACAGTCGGTTATCAGCAAGAAATCAATCCACGTACAATCGCGAGTGTCGCGATGAGCAGGCTGAGCAGCACGACGAGCAGGACGTAGAGCGTGTGGAACCACGGGTAGTCGTCCTCGAAGATGTCGAGCCAGCCGGCCTTGCGCACGCGCGCGCCCGCCGTCAGCAGCCAGATCGCGCCGCCGAAGAAGAGCGCGTTCGCGGCCGCGAGCGTCGCGCGCCGGCACAGCGAGCGGCACCAGGGCATTCGTTTCTGTGAGCTTCTTCCGACCCGCGGTCTCCGTTATCAGAAGTGCGACGGTCTCACTTGCGTTCCACGCTGAACTGACTGCCAACGGAATGCCCTTCCAACAAAAAAGAAGACGAAGAGAAAAGATCCACAGCGCTACGACGAGCGTGCCGCTTCGCGCCGCTCCAGGATCGTTCCATCGCCCTTCGCGCGACCGTTTGCTGGTCCTTGAACGGAACTTCGTCGAGCGCCCCTTCATTCCAACTCAGATCTCAGTACATAAATGTAGCCATGTGACATGTGCCAAAAAGCTCACGTTTTTTGTGTGTCGGTTTGCTTATTTGGTCCACGTGCGCGGGTCGCGCGCGCGCTCGTCGTGCCACTCGCGGCGGAAGACGTCGTACTTATACAGTGCACGCTCACGGCGCGCGATCTTGAGGTCGGCGGCGAGCGCGTAGCCGGCGCCAAGCGACAGCGCGTGGCTCGTCGTGTGGATTGACGCCTGCTGGAGCGCCGGCCTGCCCGACCGACTCGCTGGCCTGATCCCAGCTCGGGAAGCCTGTGACACCCGTTTCTGGCCCCCCAGGACGTCTTCATAGAGCTGCACTGTGCTCCACACGACGACCATCGAGACTACGTTGCCGTGCTTCTCGTGAGCGCGCACACCCACGACGCGCGCGGCGACTGTACGCTCGCCGATGGGTTCCACGCCGCCTCCTCCTGCGAGCTGTGACGAGTAACTCGCGTGTGAATACACGGAAGAGGTCGCGAGCCGGTCACTGGAAGTGGAGGCTGGCACGGCACGCACGAGCTCCGACTCGCCGCTCACTTTTCCCGTCTCGCTGCGCACGAGACGTTCGCTGAAGAGGATCGTGTCGCCCGCGACGATATCCCCTTCGTCCGTGCACTCAACGACGAAGTGGTCGGCGGCATTTGAGGGGCGCAGCGACGCGACGCCGCGGCGGCGCTCATCGTCCTTTGTGAGCGTGCAGAACTGCGTGACCGTGGACTGGTCGCTCACAAGACCCGCCCGGTTCACCGCGAACACGCGTAGGCGGTAGACCGTGCTGGGCGCCAAGTCCGTCAGTGTCGCGAGCGTGTCGCTGCCTTCGTACACGCGCACCCAGTCGCCACTCGAAGCGACCACGGGTCGGCGTTGGCCCGGGGCCACGTCACTAGACGGCAGCGTCTCGACGAACTTGCAGTCCACGAGGAAGCGGTGCGCACCGTTGACACCCGGGTACCAGCAGATCTGCGCGCCGGTCGCGAGCACCGTGATCATGCCGGCGCAGGACGGCGCGTGCGGTGGCGTACACACGACGACGGCGTCGCTCAGCTGGCTTGACGAGTGAGACGACACGATGCGCAGCCGGAAGTGGTACTCGGTGTTGGGCTCGAGCCCGCCCACGAGCGTTGCCGTGTCTTTGCCGCGGTAGCACACGACGCTCATCTGGTCCTTGGCACCGCCGCCGCCCGACCCGCCGCGGTTCCGCTTCAGCACGTACTGCACGTCTGTTTTGGTCCACCAGGCGCGGAACTCGTCGAACGAGATCTTGCCGTCTCGGTCGGCATCAAACTCGTCCATGTACGCGGCCATGCGCTCCTGGGTCGCTGCCACGCCGAGCTCCTCGAGCAGCGTCTTGAACTCAGGCAGGTCGATGAACTCGCTCTTGTCGACGTCGTAGCGGTCAAACTTGGCGCGGAAGTCGATCGCGCCGTCGTCGACGCTCGTTTCGTTGGCCCACTCCTTGAGGATCCGCGCGACGTCGTCGCCGTTGGACGCGCCCTTGCGCACCGCGCTGAGCTTGGAGCGCGACTGCATGGCCTCGTGGGACAGACAGGCGCGCGCGCTCGCGGCAGGCCACTTGAGCTTGATGCAGGTCGCGGTGCTCGCGGCCTCGACGAGCACAGGCGCACTGGGTGTCTGTAGCAGCGTGTTGACCACCACGGCGTCGCTGTGGAGACTGGCCATACCCTCGTCGTTGATCGCCTGCACGCGGAACTGGTACGTACTGCCGCTCGCGAGCCCGTGGACCGTGAATGTCGCCTTCTGTCCGCGGTAGATCTCGACGTACTCGCCGCGTGCTTCGTTTGTGCATTGCTTGAGCACGTATCGGCAGGACGCGATCTTGGACGACGCGTCGCCGCTCGTTGCTCGCTTGGCAGTCTTACTGGTTGCGGCCGATTTGCTGGTTCCTCTGGATGAGGAAGAGGACGGGACGGAGGACACCGAGCCTTCCAGATCAACCTTGTCGTCGAGGAACCCGTGGAAGAAACGCATGAACTCCTCCCACGAGATGCTCTCATTGTCGTCGGTCTCGATGGCGTCAAACACGCTCAGCACGGGCGCGATGCTGCCGCCACCAGCGACGCCGTTGGCATTGGCTTTGCTCGCAACGACATCGGCCGGCGCCGTCGTTTTCTGCAAGAACTCGAGTAGTTTGGGCTTGCGGCTCTCGATCTCCTCCATGAACTCGTCGCGACTGATGAAGCCGTTGCCGTCCGTATCGGCCTCTTCAAACACTTGACGCAGCTCCTTGAGCTGGCGGCGGTAGTAGCTCGAGCTCTCCCAGCCGAGCTGGATCGAGTTTGCCGTGACTTTGATCGCGAGCGGTGCTGGAGGCGTGGCTGGGGCCGTGAAAAAGTACGAAAACGTGTAGGGCCCGGCGCCGAAGCCGTTGAGAGCGCGGAGGCGGAAGCCATACTTGGTGTTGGGCGTCAGTCCCGTCACAACATGGTGGTACCGTGGCTGCCCGTTGTTGTCCTTGTAGTCGCGGGGGTCACGGTACACTTCGCGGTACTCATTGAGCCGGAACGAAGTCGTGCCCTCGGCGCCGATCGTCTCCAAAATGTAAAACGCTGCGCCATTGTTGCCCCGCACGGGCGGTGGTTGCCAGCGTAGCAATATCGAGGTCGTCGGGTCCAGCGCCTCGTCGTCGTCCTTGAAGAAGGCCGGCGCATCCGGCGGCTGGCCCTCCGTCACCAACTTCTGCAGTACATGCTGCTCGCGCTTCTGCGCACTCCAGAGCTCAAGTTTCTTGAGGAACGGTGCTGCCTTCTCGTCACTCCAGGTTGAGAACGGGCACTGCTTAGGCGCGCACTTCTTGAGCTCGCGCATGTCGCACTCAGGCGTGCAGCCGAAGAGGTCCCGGCGCTTGGTGTGGCCTGGCAGTTCGGCGCGCATGCGCGGCTCGCCCGGTTTGGTACTGCCGATCACGAGCTGGAACGCGTTGAGCATGCCGCACTCGTGGCACACCGTTTCCCACATGCACACTTGCTTGAGCAGCTGGTCCGTGTCACCGTGACACTGCGCTCGACGCTCTTCACCTACGACGTCCAGGAACTCCTGCATGCTTACGAGCTGGTTGGCATCCGCGTCAAAGTACTCCATCACCCGCTGGGTCTCCTCGGGCTGGAGCACGATACCCAAGTCAAACAACAGCTTCGAGAACTCGCGCTTGTCAAGTTGCGCAAACTTCTCCATCTTCTCCTCGTCGGTCATCTCATCGGGGATATCGTCGATGCCCATCGCCAGTAGTTTCTTGTGCTTCTTCTCGCAGTGGCTCAGGAATGCCTCCTTGTAGTTGACGCCCTTGCGGTGCAGCAGCTTTAGGAACACGTCGCGGATTGCCGACGACGTGCAGTGCACGTCACAAGCGACCGGCGCGAAGCTCTCCCACATGACACGGCACTTGGCCACACTCGCGAAGCCGTCGCTCCACTTGACCCACTCATCGAGCAACGTGCGGTCCACGGCCTTAAGAGCCTTGCCCACTTCCTGCCATCGCACGCGTGCTGGCACTTGGTCGCTCGTGTCATCATCGTCATCATCGTAGTTTTCGTTGTCGGACTCCTTGTCGCCGCTACCGGCGTCTCCTTCCGGCTTTGGGATGTGGGAGAGGAACTTGATGGCTTTCTCCTTCAGCGCCTTGTGCGCGACCCACGCGGCGTAGCTCTCTTTGCTTTGCTCAACGCGCTGCTTCTCGACCTCGCGCTTCTTTTTGAGCGCTGGATTGTTCTGCTTCTCGAAGTAGTACCGGTCTTTCGAGAACGGGTTGTCACCATCATCGTCGTCGCCAGATTTCCCGTCAAAATTGGCCTTGAGGATGTGACCCTTCTTAAGCAGGAGCTGCTTGCACTTTTCGAGATCACCACCGCGGCCCTGGAAACCTTCGTTCATGGCGTGCACATATTTGAGACCGCTGCCCTTCATCATCTCGACAGTAGATGCAGGCGGCTTGTGGATCTTCTGTCGAACAACCCCTTTTCCACTAGAAAAGTCCATGCGAGGGGGCTTCCATGTACTCCCCGCTTTGATCACGCTCTTCCCGGATGTCGCTGAGGCGCCTGCTGTCTCACTTTCCTCCGTGGGCATGCGGATGCGAAGACGGTCTTTACGCTTCACCCAGGCGTTGTGAGCCACTACGCCACCGTCCGCCTTCTCCTTGTGCTCTTCTCTCTTAGCGTCTTCGATGGCCTCGGTGTCTTCCTCGATCCACGTCACCATGCGCTTCACACCAAGCGTATTGAGGACGGACAGCTCGTACTCCTCCGGAAGACACTTCCGCTTCTCCGGCGCGGTCTTCAGGAATGCGTCCATCTTGAGCTGCAAGTGTTCGACCACTTTGAGCTGCGCCTGCTTCCAGAAGCGTTTGCAGAGCCCCAAGAAGAACGCGTTTTGCCGTTTCTGGTCAGGCGTGAGCATGCGACGAGCTGCGATCTTTGCGGTGTCGCCCTTCTGAGGCTTGGCGGCTTGGTGCCATTTAAGTGTCATGAAGAACGTCTTGGTCTCGTCGTCAAACTCCATCATCTGACGAGTGCCGCTCGAGAACTTGCTGGCATCAGCCTCCGTGAGCGGCATCCGGGAGAACGTGTGGTGCCTCGTCGTCCATTTGACCCAAAGGTCCCCAAGAGAGCGCACTGGACACGTACACGGCCGCTGAATACGCGTGCCGTCGTCGTTCGCGAGCACACTGCACTGGCCGAGCACAGCCGTTGCCATGCGCACGGCGCCCGTGGTAATCTTGAGCCCTCCTGGAACGAGTGGCTTGCCCTCTCCGGTGGCCACAACTCGCTCGGCGAGATCGAGCATGGACTGAGCCGAATTGAGCTTGTACGGCGCGAGCGACGTCGTCATTTTCTCCGTGATCTCGCCGGGCGTCGTGCCGATGCAACGCTTACAGAGCGAACATTTCTTGGCTGGGCATTGGCAGCGGGTTCGCTGCTTGGTCACGGAATGCCCAGGGTTGCGGCACACGCCAGCGCAGTCGCATTTGTCGCTCTTGCCAGTCTTCAAGAGAACATCCGTGGCCGCGAGCGACACAGCAACATCGAGCCACTTGTCGTCGTCGCTCGCGCGGTCGGTGTTGAGCTTGGCGAGTGCGAGCGCGGCCTTCTCGTACTTGTCCTTGCGCGCGACCCAAACATTGAATTCGAGCTTGTTGTCTTTGCCGTCGTTGGCCTTGAGGGTCTTGCTCGTCGTGTGCTTACCTGGTGTTGTTGTGGAGGAGCCGACCTTTGCTTTTGCCTTAGACACCGCGCGACTGCTGCCGTGGTCAGTGGGACTTTCGTTCTTGGCGGATGCGCGAGTCGACAAGGCTCCATCTCGTCCATAATCGCCGTCGCTGTCTTCGTCCTGGAAGGCGTTGTTCTCGTAGAGATCGTCGATGTCGTGGAGCGACGAATGTGTCGGCGCGCGCCCGCGGGGCGCGGCCTTGTAGCTGGTGGAGTCGATCGCCATGTTTGTTTTGCTTGTGGACGCGGTGTCCCGCCGTATGCAGTGGCTGGCTCGTTGAAGTGAGCTGCCAACCCCCACGCCATGCGCATCAAACGGCGATGAAGCTGTGGGTCAGCTAATTTGGGATGCCCAAGCTCCTCGTGTGTGGGATGCTTCAGATATCTGCGACATAAAGTTAGCGAAATCTATAGAGCAGCAGGCAGCCCCCCCAGCACCAACATGACATTCATAGACATTTCATTTTGGAGCCCACCTCTAACAGTACTCTTGGTATCCCCGTCTGATCTTCTCGCCGCCGTCTTCATTTTCGCACACACACATAATCTCTTCTGATATACACACGTCTAAAAGTCAAAAGGATTCAGTGATGCCATCGGCGCGTTCGCGGGCTTGGCAGCAGGCTGGGCTGGGGTCGGGGCAGCCGGGAAACCAAAATCGAATGGGTTTGCCTGGGCCGCAGGGGCAAGAGGCGCAGCAGGGGCGGGCGGTGCCGAGATTGTTGCCTTCGCAGAAAAGTCGTCGAAGAAATCAAAAGGGTTGGCCGTCTGATTGTTTGTCGACACAGGGGCTGGCGCAGCCACGGGAGCGGCCGGTGCAGCAGCAGCAGGTGCAGAAAGATCTAATAATCGAAGAGGTTGATTGTCAGCTAGTCGTCAAAATGAGACCTAGGACTGCGCAGAAGATCCTTACCACCCCAAATGTCGTCAAAAGGCGACGCTGCCGGTTGAGGGGCCGGGGCAGCAGCAGGCACCGGGGCCGACACGGGTGCGAGCAGATCGTTAGATCCCCATAAATCGGCGACAGGTGTTGCGGCTGGAGCAGCTGCAGATGTCGGCTGAGGCTGGGCAGGCATATCTGTACAAATCATACCAATGTTAGACAATCTCACGCCACAGCCACCGGATATCATCGCGATTCTCGCACCATCCCACAAGTCGATCAAATTCTTCGCGGGTTCCGCGCTCGGAGCAGCCGGCTTTGTCGATCGCTGCGCCACGAAGCTCGAGAACGGATCGTCCTCGTCCGTCTGGTTGTTGACCGCCGAAGCCGCCGGCTTCGAGTCACCGCCACCGACACGAGCACGGACAAAGTCGCCGAACCCGTCGTCGTCATCGTCGTCGTTGTCCTGCTGGTTGCTGCTTGCGCTCGCCCAGCCCATCAGGTCGTCAGACTGCATGCCGTTCGATGAGGCGGCGGCCTGTTTCTTCTGGGCGCCGCCGCTCGTCTTACCATTCTTCAGGTCGTCGTACCGCGTGAGCGCCAAGTGGAGCGTGTCGTTGATCGACAGGTACTTGCCCAGCTCGTCGCTGTCGCTGTCAGCGGCCGACTGGATCATCGACTGGAGGCGCACAGCCAACTCGTGGGCTTGAGTTGCGAGCTCAACGATCACACCCTTGTCAGCAGCTGACGCGGTGTCGTTCTCCTGCTCGGCTTCGCTCAGCATGTCCTCAAACATCTCGGCGACGTTGGTCGCGACATGGTACACCTCCTTGGACGTGAGCTTGGCGAGCCCGGCGGCGGCGGCGCTGTTGGCCTTGCTGGAGCCCGAGGACTTGGCGACGGCCTCGCGCGCACGGCGCTGCGCCGCAGGGCTCAGCCCGCCGGCGCTGTTGATCATCGGCGCCTTGGTCTTGTCAAACTTGGGGAACTTGACGCCCTTCTTGCGCAGCTTCTGGTACGTGTAGATGAAGTACGGGAACTCAAACTTCTGGTTCATGAAGGTCTCGCCCCAGGCC
>JAMFLL010000459.1:0-36577 GCA_027475725.1 Pythium rhizo-oryzae
AAGCCGGCGCCGCCCAAGAAGTCGGCCGAGGAGCAGGCGCGCGAGATGCAGGAGGACAACCTGTGCGGCATCTGCGGCGAGTACGAGGACGAGGAGCTCTCGGACATGATCCTGTGCGACGGCGGGTGCCTCAACTCGTACCACTTTTCGTGCGTCGGCATGGACGACGTGCCCGAGGAGGAGAAGTGGCTCTGCGAGCAGTGCCGCACGAACGAGCAGCAGTGCTTTCTGTGCGGCCGCAACGGCACGATCGGCGAGAAGGGCGGCGTGTTCCGCTGCAGCATCCCGTCGTGCGGCAAGTTTTACCACCAGCACTGCGTGGACACGGGCAAGCACTTTCGCCGCCTCGGCCGCGCCAAGCAGACCGCCAAGGAGACCGACGGCGGCGCCGACGACGACGGCGAAGCCAGCGAACCGGAGAGCTCGTTCCGGTGCCCGCGCCACGTGTGCGCGGTGTGCGAAAACTCGAAGAAGGCCGACCTCATGCAGTGCCTCAAGTGCCCCGAGGCGTACCACCCGCACTGCGTGCCCCCGAGCGCGCGCTACAACAACTTTGGGCTGCTGTGCTATCGCCACCCGAACGACAAGCTGCCGCGCATCCCGACGCAGTACCTGAGCGACCGCACCTTTGACAGCGTCGTGGTCGACTTCAACTTGCGCCTCCCCGTGCTGTTCCTGCCCAAGGACGAACCCAAGGAGAGCGACGAGAAGGACTGCCACCACTTCCGCCTGCAGCTCGGGCTCATGGACGAGGTTAAGAAGGAGCCGCCGTCGTACCGCAAGCTGGTGCGCAGTATCTACACATTCAAGCAGGTCAAGGAATCGCTGGAGGACGTGCCAGAGTGTGTGTGCAAGAAGTCCTGCGGAGACGACTGCATCAACCGGCTCAGTTTCACCGAGTGCTTTGGCCCTGCGCCGACCAACGGCCAGGTTCCCCTCAAGGCTTCAGAGCGAAGAGAGAAGGAATCGAACTGCCGTCTGGGAGAGGAATGCGGGAACCGCGCGCTCCACCAGCGAATTTACCCGAGGTTTGAGCGCTTCCACACGGTTGAAAAGGGATGGGGCTTGAGAGTGCTCGAGGCCGTGAAGCCTGGGCAGCTCGTGATCGAGTACGTCGGCGAGGTAATCAACGAAGAGGAGAAAGATCGTCGCCTCTCGGAGCACGCGCGGCTCCATCCGGATGACAAGAACATGTACGTCATGGAGCTCAGCAAGGGTGTCTACATCGACGCGCGCCACAAGGGCAGCGTCTCTCGCTTTATCAATCACTCATGCGACCCGAACTGCCGATTGCTCAAGTGGAACGTGCGTGGCGTGAACCGAATTGCGATCACAGCGATCAAGGAGATCGCTGCCGGAGAAGAGCTGTCTTACGACTACCAGTTCCACACGAGCCAGGCGCTTGAGTGGCGCTGCTACTGCAAGGCGAAGAACTGCCGAGGAACGATGGCGCCGGAGAAACTGAATCTCGGTGGCAACGAGGATGCCAACGCTGGTAAGAAGCTGACCAAGAAAGAGCTCGCCAAGAAGATGAAGCGCGCAATGGTACAGGAGAAGCTCAACGCGCGGAAGGACGAGATTGAAACGGCGAAACGATTGAGTTTGACGGCGCCTATTTCTCGCACGATCAATCGTACCGGTCCAGTGCCTCGCGAGCTCAAATGGGCCAAGTCGACGCGTGTTTTCCTTCCGCGTAACGCTGAGAAGGGCTTCGATTTCTTGCGGCGACGCCAGCTCATGGGCGAGCGCACCAAAGATGTCCACGCAAATCGGCCAGCCGAGGTGAGTTCCAAGGCTGAGGATAGTGCGTCGACGGTGAGCACAGAAGAGGAAAGCGTCCCGGCCCCGGTTCCCAATGGCGTTCGCCTCAAGGTCGTGAGCGGCCCGCAAGAGAAACTATTGAAGCCCGAGCCGAAGGAGGAAAACGTGATCGTGATCGACGAGAGTGACTAAACGACGGAAGAAATTTCGATTGTTTCCGAACGCCCACCATTAGAATTTGCCATCAAAAATGGAAATGATTGTCTGTTGTTGCTTGTGTTGAGCTCTACAGCTTGAGCCACGACGGCTTCTTGCCCGACTTGCCCTTGGATTCTCCTCCCACCGCGCGTTTAGCGGCGGCATCGGCAGCAGCTTTCTTGGCTTCCTGCGCAGCCTTGGCTGCCGCCACCTCGTCTAAGCGATGCGTTAGAATGTCAAAAACTAAGTAGTCCAAGCTTCCGTACTTCGCCGGTGAGAGACTTACCGAGAGCGATAGAGCTAGGATATGCCGTAGAGCCGGCATCGCCCGGGTTCTTGGAGTCCGGCTGATCAGGGGTGAGCTGCACACGGAGAAGAATAGTCAGGCTTGAAAGGTTGAGCTGCCGTATGCGGAACAAACCCACCAGATCCTGGCGCAGGTACCAGCCGCGGAGCTCCGTCTCCTGTGGCTCTGGTCCGTCGATCCACGAGAGGTACGTGTGCGCAGCAGGCACGAGTCCGAGGTCGGAAAGAGACTTCTCTGGCGCGAGCTTCTGGAGCGGCGGTGACACGTACAGGTAGAATGATACTGCAGCCGCGTACCGACTGTCCAGGGACTTGCGAATGAGGGCAATCACATCAGCGACGGTTTCCATCGGGTGGAACGCAGCTTGCAGGACGACTACAGAGCGCGATTTGTGCGCATATGAGCTTCATGTACGATACCGAAGTAATGCAAGCACATACCTCGATCCGGAAACTGCACGCGAATGAGCGCCTGCTGGAAGACTTTCTTTCGCTTGAGCTCATCAAGCTCCCGCATAGCTTGAGTACGGAAGCTCTAATCACAGAAGGAGCACTCATTAGAAGCTAGAGAAGGAGACGGGAGTGCATCGTCTGACTTACCTGGGCCTTCTCCATCTCTGCTCTTCTGGCCTTCATGCTGGCGATCACAAGGGAGCTATCACTGGGACCACTGTCGCTAGCCATCTCCGTGTCGCCCTGCTCGACTGTAGGCGCTGACAACTGCTGACCAGGGAAGATGATTGTCGTGTTCCGCTGCGGCTTCTCGATCCGCTGGAGCAGCTCTTCCTGCTTGTTCTTCAGGTTGTCAACGAGAACCTCGGTCGCGCTTGGGCCACGGGGCTGCGCCTGCATTCGAGTGATGATTGGTTTGAAAGCGTCGAAATCTTCGCTAGGTTGCAAGGGAACGACAACTTGAGGGCGCTCGTTCTGCTGGATGTTGAGGTCGTCTGCTTCGGCATTCAGCAACTTCAGAGCCTTCTCCAAGCTTGACTTGGCTTGCTCCATGGATGCGAGCTTCAAAGTCTGAGTCTCTCCGTCAAGCTCGAAGCCAGTCGATTGGAGAAACTCAATGCCGCCCTTGTGCCGGCCAACATTCCGTTCAAAAGCAGGGTTCGACACCCGTACAGATCGAACCTTCTCGTTTTCTAAGCAGGAAGGTAATGGTGATGCACACCAGTCTGCATATGGTTAAACAGTGGAGATCACAGGCCAGGCTGAGCGTACCTGGGTACGACAAAATGTTCGTGACAATCTTCATGAGCGTGATGATGGCTGTGCGAGAGACAGAATCGAAGCAGCTATCGCGCAGCAGCTGCAACGCGTCGTACGAGCTCAGTCGGACCACCGGCGGGTCTGCCACGACCATCTCGACATCTCCGTCGTTGGCACTAATGTGCGCAGGGATCTGTGGTGCCTGCTGCGTAGGGACCGGCGAGGTAGAGACCACAGATGCCTGGGGCAACTCGCTGTTCTTCTCTTCCTCTTCGGTCCACGACACCGAGGACGGAACCTCGGGGGCAGCGAATGCCACGTGCTTCTGAACCACTGGAACGGCCGCAGGCACTGGTGCAGCAACAGGAACTGGCGATGTAGTTGGAATGGACGTTTGGACCGAACCTGCTCCACTCGATTGCGGAGCGCTGCGTACCATTCGGAACATGGCCGAGCCGCTCACAATGCCCAAGTCTAGATTTAAAAACCAACGACCGCCGTCATTCCACTTATTTCTGCCCCCGAGCCGAACGCGAGCCATATACTACAAACCTTGCAACGTCGTGGAGGAGAATGCGCCATGGGCGACTTCACGCTGCATGTACGTGAGGGAAAACTGTTCAACAAGAAGCACCAAAGGCGGTCAACACCAGCAGCCTCATCCTCCAACACACGCTCGACTCACCTCCTGGCCCGCTGCCACGGGCAGCTGCCGGAACTGCGAGAGGATGCGCTCGAGCGTCGTGTCGCTGCCAAACGTCTCCTGCACGCGCTTGCCATCGGCCAGCTGCACGGCCACGCGCACTTGCTGGACGGCGTCCGCGCCCCGTGCGGCACCGGCGCGCAGCTCCAGCGCGGCGTTGTTGGAGATGCCCGTGAGCCGGAACGGGATCGATAGGTCCACGGTGCGCCCGCGGTGCAGCAGCTCGAACTGCGCCGCCGCGTCGAGCCCGAAGAGCTCCCGCGCCGTCTCCACGACCTGGAACTATTGCAACACACGCCGTGCGGCGTATTAGACTGGAGATGATATCTACTACATTAGGATACAGCGCATCGTACCATAGTCATCGCGGGCGACACGCGCACGCGCTTGGTCTGGTGCTGGAACTCGATGTTCAGCGCCATGACCGCGATCCTCTCTCTCGTCTTCCCGTGTTGCTTCTTCCAGGTTGATCTTGATGTGGATCGAGGGAAGGTTACGCAGCCTGGGTACTGTAACCCCGGATACCGGCTTCTACCGGTTTTCCGACTACCATATTAGGATATTTGAGATTCACCGTTTCGTGATATTTGAGAGGAGACTTTTATGTTTTGGTTTTGAACGGAATGAGGAGAGAAAGAAACCAAGGAGGTTACGTGATGCGATCGCTACACGTACGCAGCAGGCAGAGCTAGCGTGAGCCTTACTTGCGGTAGTGGAAGCGGAGGTAGGGCAGCTCGAGGTCTTCGTCGTCGGCGTCCGTGGCGCAGACCTCGAGGATCAGGTACTTGAGGTTCGCATCGATCGGCTTCTTCGTCACTGTCTCAACCAGCTCCGACATCTTCATGGCCATGCGCTCCTTGGAACGCGACTTCTGCGAGTACATCGCATACAGGATCGTCGCACCGTACGAGAGCATCGAGATCTCACAGTCGTACTCGGAGCTGAAGTAGTCCAGGAACTCGCGCAGCGTGACATTTCCAATGTCCACGTCAATGCGATCCCACGCAGTCCACTTGTACTCCTCACCCTTCAACTTGGACGTGGTCGTCTTCGGCGCGATGGGCTCGGAGAACGTGAACAAGGGGAGCGCGAGGTTGACGAAGCCGTTCTTGTAGTTGTCGAGAGGCTTGCCCTGGATGACCTTGATAAACTCAAGACACACGAGGCCCGTCACCAACGCCGTGGTCGTCGCAATGGCAGGAATGATCTTTCCCGCGATGAAGCGGGAGCGATGCATATCAGCCTCCGGGATCTTGTAGTTGCGAGCGCGCAAGTTGGAGGTGGCAACGATTACCTCCATGTGCGAGTCATCGTCCTTGTCAAACTCGATCGGCTCCATTCGGTAACCACCCACGCTGTCTGCGGAAGGGAGCTGTCCGAGAATGAAGTCGCACTGCTCGTCCGTGTTCATGCGAGGCGCTTCCTCCTTCATCTCAGCGTCAGACGCCGCAATCTTGACACCGTCACGCGGCACAAAATCGGGGACCGTGATACGACGCACTGCCTGTTCGATGTGAGCACGGTCCTGAATGTCCTTGATGCCGTAGACCTTCGCACGAGCGGTCGCGACCGCGACGACAAAGTCGAGGTGAACAGGGTCGTTAGGCGAGAACTCCACCGGGGTTGGTGGACGCTTCGGTCCGGACCAGAACGGTGTGCCGGACGTGGTCACCTACGAAAAATGACGACATGGTTAGTTGAGGGGAATCCAAATTCGTCTCTCAATGAGAGTGAGCATACCTGGTCCAGGGGGAAGTTGTGGAGAAGCTGCTTAATCTGGTTGCTGAACAGATCCTCGAACTTGAAACGAGCCCAGGTGATACAATCTCCAAAAGACTTCGGACGACCATCCACGAGGGATTGCTTCAAACGCTCAAGAGTCTCGAGCTTGGTGTTCTGCTGTTCATTCAGCTGCTTGATGAAGTTGCCACCAGCAAGATACTGGTTCGCATCCGACGGTGCCTGGAAGAACTCGCCTTCAAACCAGTCGCGAGCCCACTGAAGAGTGTGCTCAATTGCATTCGGGAAGTTCTTCAGCGTACAAATCGGGATGCTCTTCTCCGGAGGATCGCGTGAGGCGCCGTAGTTCTCTGTCTTATGGGGAACAACGATCTGGGTGTTACCCTTCGTACCAAGCGTTCCGGATTCCAGCATCGGGAGTCCGTAGAACAAGCAGCGCTGGTCCATGTACAACCGAGCCTCGACATTGTCGAGGGCAGTGCAAACAATGGAGAGGGACTCGAAAAAGTCATCGTTGAACTGAGCCTCCGTCTCGGCACCAACTCGGGAGACGTAGGATGTCACGTTCACGTCGGGGTTCATTTCCTTGATCGCGCGACCGGCGACGGTGGACTTCGGTTGCTGAACATCCTTCGAACGGAAGAGAAACTGGCGGTTCAGGTTCGACTTTTCGATGGTGTCCATATCCGTGATGTGAATAGCGCCTTCACCGGAGGACACACCCATCATAGCCCAGTTCTTCAACATCTCACATCCAATTGCGCCGGCGCCGACGAGGAACATGTTCAGCTTCTTCAGCTGTTCTTGGAGCGAGCGACCGAACACGACAACTTGTCCATCGTAGCGATCTCCGATAGGTTCAAACTCGCTCGTGGTACCCGCCGTGACAGCAGCCGGCAAGCACTCCACAGCGTCGAAGTAGAAGAACTGCTGGATCGGAGTAAACTTACCACTGCAAGCCTTCAAAGCCTCTTGCCCGACGATACCTCCGAGAAAAGCAGCCATCGGTGAAATCACGCCGGATGCGCCGGATGAAAGAGCCTTGATCACGTTCTTTGATTCCTCGCTTTCAAGGTGGTCGACGGTGAACTCGCTCTTCGCAGCAGCGGCCTTGTTAATCTCAATAGCCAAGTTGTACACGGTTTCAGCGTCAGCTGCGCAACCAGGCTTCGGGAACTTGCCGTTGTTCTTCTCCTGGAAGGCGTCCAATGCGCGGAATGCGATGTGAAGGAGTTCCGGACGGTTCAGTTTCGCGAAGTCGCTGATAAGGAACTCGCTCGGAGACGCGATCGCCTCGCTGAGTGGCTTGAACTTCACCGTCAGCGGCTGCTTCACTTGCGTCACATACCCGCCAGTCGACGACTGTCCCGCGAGAAAGCGCTGCTTGTCCTCTTCGTCCTTGATGTCAATGGTGAACGTAAACGGGCCGGTCACCGTCACAGTGCGCGGCTCGCACTCGTTCAAGAACGGGAAGCCCGTGATCTCGCGGAAGGTGACGTAGTCGCCCGTCTCCAGCTGATGGCGCGCCTCATCCTGGACAGTGACGAGCGGCGGGGTGGTGTTCGACACGGACGAAATCATGCACGTGATCGGCTGCTCACCATCGCGATCCGCGACAACAAACTCCGGGCCAAAGTCGCAGAAGATGGAGCCAAACACGCCGTGCGCGTCCGTCTTGATGAAGCCGATCGAGTGCCGGTGGCAGATCTTGTCGATGCGCAGCGCCTCGCTGTAGGTCGAGTTGACCAAGACAACAACCTACCCCATGCCGCTGTCAGCTACTACACCGAATAACAACCCTTTGAACAATAGGACGTACCCGGAAGCCACGTAGATACTCCTCGGTAATCGCGCCCGTGTGGGTGTGCACCGGCACGTATGGGTTGAGTTCGGCGAGCTTCTGCACGGAGCGCTCCGCGCGCGGGTGGCCGATATCGGCCTCGGTCAGGTAGAACTGCGAGGCCAAGTCGAGGAAGCTCGTCTTGGTGTCGTCATGGAGCGTGACGCTCTTGACGCCGGCGAGAATGATGTTCTTCGCGATCTCCACGCCGAGGCCGTTGAGGCCGATGATCAGCACGTTCGCGGCGCCCATGCGCATCTGCGCCTCGTGGCCCATGACGTACAGCTGGCGGCTGTAGAGGCTCTCGTCGATCTGCGGGCCGGTCTGGTCCACCTCCATGGCGTTGTCCGTCACGGTCACGCGGTTGCGGACGTCGTCGGCTGTGGCGTTGACGTCGCCCACGGTCACTTGCTTGGTCGGCGTCATATTCCTTCCACTTCAACTGGTGCGATTATCAATCAGACAGAAAACTGTACACGCCAACAGCCACAGAGTCAGCAGTTGCGCTTTAGACGCAAGTTCCTCCCCTTCCCTCCTCGAGGAGGGAGGAAGCCTACCCACGCACCCCTCGCGCTTGCCGTTGCCGCTGCGGGATTTCTCCTTCCAGATTGATCGATCCTCACTCCACTGTGGATGCCCGATCTAAGATTTATACCCAATCAAACAGAAGAAGCAATTTTGCCCAATCAAAAGAAACTAAATGTCAGTAAAACGAAACAAACGATTGCATTGGTTCAAATGCTAATCAACCCATCCGAGTGACAGGCGAACTGTCACTGACAGATCGCACGATTGCCGCTGCGGGTTCTGCGCCGCGCACGCAGTGCACGGTACCAGAAAGAAGCAGAAAGTATAGTGAAATACCCATGCCCACGCCCCCCCAAGTATCAGTCAATTTGTGTGGGCCACTACACGGCGATTGCTTCGTTGTGGAAAGTGGTGGTGGGCATGGAAGTCCTGCTTCAACTGGCCATTTGAAGCATGGGTTCACGAACCCTCTGTGTTTTTGGGTGTTTTGATTGGTCAAAACTGGTCGAGAACACTCTTCAAGTATATCTATTGGTCAAAACCAATACGACGGTGGTTGTCTCACCATCGGAACACTCGCCTCCACAGGGCGCCGAGACAAAGACAAGAATCTCCACACCGTGATCCAAGCGTGTCGAAGTTGCAGTGGCTCGCTGCGTCGCGACATCACAAACACACAAGCTCAGAAGAAGAGACGAGACACAAGCGCAAGTATGGCGAAGAAGCGCGGAGGAGGTGAGTGTGGTCGAATGGGACGGAGGCGGCGCATGGTGCTGTTGATCTTATCGCCTCATCTCTCTCGGATATAGGCCGACGAATGCGCCAGGACGAGTCGGACGACGACGACGCGGTGTCGCTGGCCTCGGTCGAGACGGGGCGCACGATGGCCTCGGAGGACGCCGAGTTCTATGACAGCTACACGAAGGCCGAAGGGGACGATGAGTCTATCGAGGAGGCGATCGAAGAGCTGACGGAGAAGCGGTATGCGTAGCACTAGCACTTGTGGGATTTGGAAGTGATCTGATGATGTCATTGGTGCTACAGAACCACCACTCGTGTCGCCGCCATGCAGAAGTTGCACAAGTTCCTTTTGCAGTATCTGCCGATCGACAGCCTCACGGAGACGTACGTTGTTATTGCAACTGCTCCATTTGCGTAGTTTTTCGTTGGAATCTTGAGTGACGGACCAGCCTCGTGGACACAGGTTTGTGAGCAATGTGCTCACGTGTCTGCGTAGACCAACCGAAGATGAAGCGCTTCTTGGCGCGAATATGTTGGCCATCATGAGTCTCATTTTCGGATCGGATGACGAGAGATTCTTCCAGCGCGCGAAGAACGTCCTTGAGCCGCTTGCGAAGGCTGCAAGGAACCCCAAGGTCAAAGCCACGGTGCGTTCGTAGCGATTCCCAAAGAACGCGGGCATTGTTCGTGTACTTACGACCTCGTGAGTGTGATGCAATAACAGGCGATCCAATCACTGGCGATGATTTGCTTTGTCTGCGCGGTCGAGGAAGAAAATGCAGAGGAGCTCTTCGCGCTCCTTGACAAGAATTTCGACCTGAAGGCCGCTGGGCCTGTCTGTGCAAGTGCGTTGAACGCTTGGGGACTGACTGCGTCCAACTACCCAGATGAGTATTTGGCCACGGAGGAGTTCATCAACAGGTGCGTGGGTTCGATGTATGCTCTTCCCTGTGCGAATAACGCACGCGATTGACGAGCGATTGCGTGCATCAGTTACCTTCCGCAGTTCTTGATCCTCCTGGACCACGCCGACGTCGATGTGCGATCGGCTGCCGGTGAAAACATTGCGCTTCTGTTTGAGAGTGCTCAGAAATGCGGCGTGACGTTGCCATGCGACGTCGAAATTGTGGACAAGTTCCGCTCCATGAGCAAGGATAGCAGCAAAAAGAACAGCAAGAAGGACCGGAAGGTTCAGCGCTCCGTGTTTCGCGATATCCACGCAACACTGGCGGTAAAGTAGTGTCAGTAGCTTCCTACTTGGCTCGGCAATGGTGCTCACAAGCGATATGTTTGATTGTAGAACGGCGACTCTCCGCAGGTTTCGTTCACCGTCAAGAATGACCAATTCGACGTGAGCTCATGGAAGTCGGTCATTCAGTTCGAAGCAATGAAGGGCTTTTTGCGGACTGGCTTGCAGGAGCATATCAAGTACAACAATGCGCTTCGTCACCTTCTCGACCTGCCTGACACGCTCGAAGACCGAGCCAACGACCGAGTGAGTGCTTGTTTACCTTGTTTAGTGCACTTCGGTTGGACTTTAACTAACTCCTTTGGCTCCTTGGATGATAGCGCGACGTGTTTGACAAGAAGTCTGCGTCGCGTAAGCAACGCAGCAACGAGATCAAAGACGACCGTAAGCGGAAGCAAAATCTTCAGGAATCGTTCTTCGACGAATTCTAGCGAGAGCACTCAGCACCAGTATGCATGATGAATAGCTACTTCTTTTCCTTTTCGCTTTGTAATGACGCGCACGGTCGACGTACGTGTTCACTCATCGTCATGCTCATCCTCTTCGACTAGGTGGATTCTTCTTTTTCCACCACGCGTGGATCGGGAAGGCTTGCACACCCGAGCTCGAGTTGTTCGTTGATATGGTTTGGCTTCTTGATGAGAAAGCGAGGAATCGATGCCGTGGAGAGGCTCGTGCTGCCAGCTCTCATGATCATCTGACAGCTCTTCCGTAGTCTTGTCTTCGTCTTTCGGTGCCCCTCTCCCGTCCGAATGCCAATCCAAGTTCTTGTAGTGTCGCACTTTTCGTCGGGGATGTTGAGGCGTCGCCCATTTTGCAATTGCCCAGAAGAGAACAAATCCCCACGTGATGCTCAGGAAAACACCGACACCGCTCGCCAGTCGCAGTAGCTTTTCCTCGTGCTCGATAGCCTCCAAAAGATCTCTCTCCCTCACTGCCATCTTGCCCACTTTGAGTTCACACGAACTTGTTGCTTCATGCGCGTGTACCGCGACGTCTTGTTGCCATATCAGTCCACTTGTCCTGATCGGCTCCATCTCGAGTCGCACTGTACGCGTCACGTTCCACTTTTCGCACGATTCCACCTTCTCCACTCGCAGGTACATATTCCGAACTGCTCGACTCGACTTCTGGCATCCAATGACCGTGCTATACGATCCATCGCGACGCGTTGCTGCCATCGATATCTCGCCGTCGCCATCGACGGCAACACTCACAAGCGCATTCACCAAAGGTCGAGTGCGCGCACGTTCGCCCTGCTGCACGACGACGACGCCATGGATCAAGTGGACGCATCTTCTGACAATGGGGCGTTGGCGGTGGCGCGACAGCATCTCGATGGCGCTCTTGGTTGCCGGATGTCGATGTTCCATTTCCAAAAGTCGGGTCAACTTCAAAAAGGGGAAACGAACAAATGCGCGCCAATCCCATTAGTGCGCCCTACGTTGAAGTGCTACCAGGAAGTCAGCCCCAGATGGATCGGCAAGGAAATGAACAAGTGAAGGAATGAAATGAAAGGAATACGGCCTGTGAGAAGCTACAAAGTAGAAAGGAAAACGTCCTGGCGTATGCTGAGGGCTGGTTGTGCGTGCGATGGGCTGTCGAGTCCTGTTGGTGGTGGCTGTAGCTGTCGCTGTTGCTGTTTCACTCCAGAACGAAGAAACGCACACCAAAGCACCTTGTTTGTGCGAGCAACCGATCGACGCAATTTATTCTTTCGACACGGCCACGTCCTTGCTTCGCGGTGGGGACGCGCTGCGGCTGCGCGAGCGGCGGTGCTTCTTGTCGCCCGGAGACCTTGAACGGCTACGGCTGCGGCTCTTGGCTCTGCGGCCACGGGAACCGCTGCGCGAGCGCGACTTGGAGCGACGACTCTTGCTGCGGCTGCGGCTGCGACTACGGTCCTTGGATGATCGCCGACCGCGGTTGTACAGGCTCTGGAGTTCTCGTTCCATCGAGCGCGAGACTGTTCTGATGTGCATGAAGTTGCAGTAGCCTCCGCGGTTACAGGTGCCTTCGTCAAACTGACGGCAACGCGCCTCGCGGAAGTCGGTCACGGGCGAAAACTCACAAATGAGCGGACGGCCAGCGTAGAAACGACCGTAGAGTGCCTTCTGCGCGGCGGCGGCGTCTTCCTCATCTTCGTACTTGGCATACACGTTGCCGAGTAAGTGATCGCCGAGGTTGTCACAGATGTTGAGCTCTTCGAGCTTTCCGAACTTGCACAGCTCCTCGAAGACCTCTTCGTAAAAGTCCTCGAAGTCCTCCTCGGCCTGCTTGTGGTCGAGCGCGGTCGGGTCGCCATTGGCTGCAATGATCGCCGAAAGCGGGTTCTGGTACATGTGGCTGACGAGGATCGTCTGGCTGAACACGGGCTTGTTGTGCAGACGAGAGCAGCGGTCTCCGTGGCGACACGCGCCGATCTTGAAGTAAAACGGACAGTTCACGCGGTCTTCCTCCGTGCCGTGGATCCGAGCGAGATGCTCGGCACCACCGCCCGTCTGCTCGCCTCGGCGCATGCGGTCGCGGTCTCCTCCGCCGCGGAATCCACCGCCGCCGCCACGGAAGCCGCCTCCACCACCTCCGCCATATCCACGGTCGCGGCTGCGGTCACGTCCGCGCCCACGGAAGCCGTCATCGCCGCCGTATCGACTCATCCCGTCTGGAAGCTTTGTCCCTCTTTGGGCCGAACAACCGAAGATTTCCACTCGCCCCACCAAACAAAACGCCGCCACGGCGTAAAAACCAATCTCTAGAACTTTGTGGAAGTATTTACCTGGGTCACGTCGTAAAAATATCGGATCACAGGTTTTGAAAAATTCAAATTCAAAGGCGGCAATTCTGTTGTTTCATGATCCGCCCACCTGGGGCCGGCGGACTCTCTTCCGTTTCTTCGACTGAACCTCAACATCCGCGGTGTGCGGAGGCGGCGCCGCGTCGACGCCGCATTCACGCCACCTCCCAACGGCTACTCCCGACACCCGCTCGCTTCTTCTATAAACCCATCGGCAGGTGGCACCGTTGTGCTCGGTTCGCCTTGTGCTCGATTCCCTCACGCGCGCGTCCGTCGCCATGATGAACGCCATGTACTACGATCCGTGGAGCGACTTGCGCTACGAACCGGACCCGTCGCCGGCTGAGGACCCGAACTTACTCTGGTTCAACTCCGAGGTAAACCCGGACGGTGAGTGATCGATGGCAACGCCTTATTTGGTTTGCGCCGCGCCGTGTCTAATGCGAATACTGTGAATGTGTGTTGAAACCAAAAGATGTTCTCGAAGCCAGTGAGCACCGGACTCTCTTCGAGTACTCCGTCGATGGCAAGAAGCGAATCAAGCCGGGCTCGCGACACACTACAGTTGGTACGTCCTTTAGACGGCCTTGCGTCCTTGGAACGTTGGGTAGCGCGATTTCTCACATGCCAGCGATTGTTCGATAGGAACCAAGACCGTAGTGAACGGCAAGACGATCGCCATTTTCAAGCATTTTGGCCGGCTCTACGCGATCAACAACGTATGCCCACACCAACGCGGTGAACTTCATCTGGGCGACATCGAAGAAATCGACAAGACTCTCTGCGTGGCGTGCCCGCGCCATCACTGGCCGTTTTCCCTCAAAGATGGTAGCTGCTCGGTCGGCACCAAGTTTCAGGCTGAGGTCTATCCAGTCCAAATCAGAAGCCTCCGGGATGGCCGCGACGTAATCTTCGTGGGCTTCCCTTCATTTACTCGAACACTATTTAACGACGACGATTTCTAACATGGAAAGTTCCATCTACGATTCTTCCTTCCCCCACGTGCGAGCCACACACACGAAGTAAAATTAGAGGGCTGAGTGATCCGCTTGAAAGGAGACATACAGGCACTACCAGAGCAAAGAGCTCGAATGGGCATCGCTCAGAGCAAGAAAAAGGTTCTCCAGCCCTCGAACGGCGATCCGGCGGTCTTGCTGCACACCCAAACGGGGGTGATCATTCGATCCCCCCAGCCTGATGGTCAAGTTCAGTACGAGTTCAATCCGCGGTATGTAGAAACGCAGTCGGCAGCTCCTCAGGAGATCGAAAGTCAAGCGCCTTCGGCACTCACAAATACCACACCTACCGGATCTCAGCAAGTTCTGTCAGTGAAGCGGAACCTTCAAAACCCAGCGATGAAAGACAGGATCGTGTATGTCAAGGTGCCGCCACGAGCACCCCACCCCCACAGCTAGAACTCACCGAATCCTTGACATTTGTGACTCATTCATTCGCATTTATCGTATATATCGACAAACGTGAGCTGCCTCTCATTTTCCTCTGCTACAACGTCGAGAATCTATTGTAATCCACGAGTTCTCCGCAGTCTGTGCCGAGCAGCAGGTCGCTGTTCGTAAACTGGGCTGACACGAATCGGGTCGAAGTGGCCGGCGGATTGAACCACTGGACTGGAGTCGAGCTGTACCACCGCCAAAGAGCAGCCTGAGAGTGAAATGCCGGTCGGTTAGCATCCACACAAAAAACACATCATCTATAGGCGGATATCATACCTTGCCCGAGTGCGAGACTGTCACAAGCTTGCGGCTGTCGAATTGCAGTGATTTGATACCGCCGTGGTCGGAGCTACTGAAGGTACAGAGTGCCTGCTGCGTTCGCACGTCCCAGGCCTCCATGCCCTGCTTCCCATAACCTGCGACGACAACGGTCTCGTCCATCTCGAGTGCTGAGATCTCGCCCTCACAGATAGCTGACTTCGTCAGAACCTTGGCCGTCTTGCCGCCCCACCAGCGAACCGAGCCTTCTTTTCCAGCCGACCACAGCACACGGCCCTTCGTGTCCGTCTTGACGACCGCGTCTAGTACAATACAGACAATCACCTTCATCAGTATCCCAGAACCGGACAAGATCAATTCGTCGAACCTACCCGGGTGCCCGGCAAGACGATGGGTGAGCCGACCGCTTCGCAGATCAAACACACGAATAAACCCGCTTGAGGTTCCGCACACAAGCGTGTTTCGGAACAGCATCAAACTGGTGATCTGTGGGTTGGACTCGCGATTCGCACGCGGGAGAGCCGATCGATGGATTTTGGAGGCATCGATTGTGAGGAGGATCTCCCCCTTCAACACATCCCACACATTGGCTTCTCCCTTCTCGGTAGAAGTCGCCATGTGAAGCAGCGAACCGTCATTGTGGTCAAGGTATACGTTCATGACCTTGTCCTTCGAGCGAGTTCGGAGGAAAGGCATCAGGCCCAAGGATGACCGGTGCGAAATTGATGTCGTCGGCGGAACGTTCTCGCGAGGTCTTGCTCCGGAGTTGTGCTTTTCCGTTTGGTTGAAATCCCAGATCTTTACAGTGCCGTCCGTGCAGCCGACAGCAAGAGCGTCGTTGCACGAGTGGTAGCAAGACGCTGAGTTTTGCGTCATCGAAGAACGCAGCGAACGATTCGTGAGGGACCATAAATAAAAGGCTGCACGACCATCCTGGAGGGATCCACTGAAGATCTACCAGACACAACAGTTGTGAGGTTCAGTGTTCAGGAAAACCACCTCCACGCTTGCAAATCGCACCGTGGGGTCTCCAGCAGCGCCAAAGCGATCCGACGTGAGTACTTTGACGTTGTCGAAAACGCCCGCCTTTGCGCGGTCAAAGTCGTCCAGGGTCTCCTTGACCTTGGTGCCGACCTCGTTGGTCGAGAACACGGTCGGTTTGGCATCGAACCACTTCGCTTCACTGGTCATCTGACGTAGATCGTGGACGTAATCGCGCATGGACGTATGGTCGCTCAACAAGCAGGCACGAATGACCGGCGGCGACCCGCGCCGGTTGACATTTCTGCACACGAACCCATTAATTTCAGCCATTGAAGAAGAAAAATAGGCACCTGCACAAATAGTCGAAACACGTACGGTGACGGCACATCGACCTCACGGTAGCAGTACGACGCCGCGCGACGGAAGCAATTACCGAGCAGCGGCTGGTGCGGCATGCCCGCGAGGATCTCCCACACCGCCGGTTTCATCAACTCGCGCGCCCAGCGCCGGTTCACGCTGACTGCAACATGCCATGCACATACCCACGTCAGTGCGACGAGGCGCGTGCAGCCTACAGCGCGCGCTTTCCGGCTACCTACACAGCTTGCTGGCCTCGTTCGTGCCGATGAACGCGACCACGCGCGCGAGCAGCACGGGCTGCGCGACGACCGCGTCGATGCCCGCGCATGTCGCATCGTGGCACGGCTCGCCGGCCTCGGAGCTCTCCGCCGACGCCATCCGTTGGAAGCGATGGGCGTTGGTTGGCACGTGCGGATCTTCCCGCTACCTTCTATTTACCGACGAGCACTGCGGTTGCCTGAGTCGTCGCGAGCGTCCGCGATGTCCCCCCTTGACCTTCTGGCGTTCCCCCCTTCGCGTGTGTGTGTGTGTTCGCGGGTCAACTGACTTGCGACTTCCACGGGCAAGCAAATCCCCATCAGCTGGGATTTTGGTACACTGTACCATGGAAGCTCCTGTTCTGCAACCATCACTCTGGGCAGAGGTGTCCCTCGCTAGAGGTGTAAAAACGAGGGACCGATCTGTCCCGAATGGAGGGACCGGGTGTTTCAAGATGCGGAACCAACCTACAAAAAGGGGGGAGTCGGTGCTGTGTGGGGGAGCACTGAGCGAAAGGTGGTCAACGGGGCGGAAACCCAAGCAAGTAGGAGAGCGGAGGCAACACCATGTCGTCGAGCGAAGAGGAGCTGGACCGCAACCTGTCGGAGGACGAGGACGTGTCGGAGGACGAGGTGCCGGAGGAGGAGGAGGAGGACGTGTCCGAGGAGGAGGAGGAGGTGGCCCCGAAGAAGCGCAAGGGCGAGGCCGCCGCCAAGCCCAAGCCCAAGAAGAAGCGCCGCGCCGTCAACAAGTTTATCGAGGAGGAGGCCGACGTGGACGAGGACGAGGAAGAAGAAGAGGACGACGACGACGGCGGGTTTTACCCGTCGGAGCGCGTCTTGGCCGAGGAGGTCGAGAACTCGTACCGGTACGAGCCGCAGGACCGCTCGCGCTTTGGCAACGAAGACGACGAGAGCGCCGAGGACATTGTGAACCAGATCAAGAAGCGCCACCAGCAGAGCCGCCGCCACTTTGACGACGATGACGAGGGCGGCGAGATCCAGAGCGAGGTCGCGCAGCAGTCGTTGCTGCCGTCGATCCAGGACCCGCGCATGTGGGTCTTCAAGTGCAAGGTGCGTCGTCGGCTTTTGGCCGTTTTTGCTATGGAGCGGGACGGATCTCTCACCTTGTGCATGTTGATATTTTATAGCCTGGACGTGAACAGCACTTGGTCATCGCGCTCATGAACAAGTTCCTCGAGTTCTCGAAGCGCGGCGAGCCGCTCCACGTCAAGTCCGTGATCGCGTCGAGCTCGAAGGGCTTCATCTACGTCGAAGCTGAGCGCGAGCCGCACGCGAAGGAGGCTGTGAACGGCCTGCGTGACATTATGCAGTACTCGATGAAGCTCGTTCCGGTGCACGAGATGACTTCGGTATTGAACGTGAAGAAGAAGCGCAAGCCGGTTGTGCCTGGCACGTGGGCGCGCTTCAAGCGAGCGGGTCTGTACAAGGGTGATCTCTGCAAAGTGCTCGAGATCTTGGATAACGGGTCGCGGGTGAGTGCGAAATGTTCATGGTGACGTGGTGAGAGAATCTGAACTCACTCTGTGTTTCTTCTGAATAACAGGCAATTGTGAAGATGATCCCTCGAATTGACCCTATTGTGCTTGCCGGTGGTGAGCAACCCAAGTACAAGAAGGGACAACGACCACCGCAGAAGCTATTTAACACAGCACTCGTCCAGCACGTAGACACGCGTCGCCGTCACCCAGTTACGGGTGAAATGATGGATGCGTTCGAAAACGATTTCTACAAGGACGGTTTCCTTATTAAGGAGGTGAACATCCTAACGATGCTTCAGACAGAGGAAGTGAACCCGAGCTTGGACGAAATCAACAAATTCTCGTCCGCTATCGGAGAAGACGACAATGGTGGCGATGAAGTGATGGCGAATGTCGAGGCTGACGACTGGAAGAACAAGGTGGATTTGACGAAGGGCGACACTGTTCGGGTCATCGAAGGCGACCTCGTAAACCTCATGGGTGTTGTTGTGAGCACGAACAGTGCTAACGACACTGTTCGTGTGATGCCGCTCCACGAAGAAATCAAGGACACCATTTTGGACTTCCAGATGAAGCAACTGATGAAGTACGTCAAGGTTGGTGATCACATCAAGGTCGTTTCCGGTCGTTACTCGGGTGAAACGGGTACCGTCGTCGCTGTTGATGACACCGATGGAGCACCGATCGCAATCGTCCTCGTGGACAGCATGGCCAAAGAAATCCAAGTTCGTGTCCGAGACCTGCAGGAGTCTGCCGAAGTGTCGCACGGTTTGGACTCGTACAAAGGCAAGGAACTGTACGACCTCGTCGCGGTGAGTGATTGTGTGTTCAATTCTGTTCGCAAATCGCCATCCCTAACCTTTCTTCTTGTAGCTTGCCCATGGTGATGTTGGTGTCATCACCCACGTTGGTCGTGAAGGCTTCAAGGTTTTGTGCCAAAACGGACAGTCTCGTGACATTTCCGACCAAGAAATTCAGCGCAAGCTGGTTTCGTCTCGTGCGGTTGCTCTGGACAAGAAACACAACCACATTAGTGTGGGTGAGATGGTGAACGTGGTTGAAGGCCCGTTCGGCAGTCACAGTGGCACTGTCAAGCACATCTACAGAACGTATCTGTTCTTGCACAACAATCGCATCATGACGAATGCCGGTATTTTCGTCGCGCGGGCTCGCCAGACAGTCCTCTCGGGCAGCAAGGCACGATCGGACATGATTCAGAACTCGACCATTACCGGAGCTGATGGCCGTCCGAGTCGACCGGGGATGCCACCGCGTGGTGGTGGTGGACGTGGCGAGTCTGAACTTGTGGGCAAGACTGTCAAGATCAAGAAGGGGCAGTGGAAGGGCTACATCGGCATTGTGGTTGAAGAGAGTGAGCAGAAAGTGAAGGTTGAGATCCACTGCAAGGCGAAGGTTGTGGATGTGGATCGAGTCCACATTGTGCAGGCCGGTACTCGACAGGGTGCTATTCAGGACAAGCCGCGCTATGCGAACACGCCGATGGGTGGAGCGACCCCTATGCCTTCTCAGACCCCGCTGCATGGCTCTGCAACTCCCATGGCGACCCCCATGCATCGCGGTTTTGGCACTCCATCGTCTCGTGGCGAGGCATGGAATGTGGCTAATGACGACGCGCTCCTCGAGACTCAGATGAACCAAGAGAAGGATATCACACATGCGACGAGCTTCGGCACGCCGTTGGATCCCGTAGCGCCTCGTGACTACTCCAGCAGCCGGGCGTACGGTGGATTGTCATCGTCTCTCGCGCCGCGCTCGCCAACCAGAGAGCCGATCACGCCTGCTGCGAACCCAACCACACCAGGACTACACCCGACGACACCTGGCCTTGAGCCGCGCACGCCTGCGTACATGCTGCCGCACAACCCAGCGACACCTGGACTCAACCCCACGACACCGGGTCTCAACCCTCGCACTCCTGCACACTTGTCTGCTGCTACACCAGGCATGAGCCACGACCATGGTGGAATGGAGCCTATGACCCCAGGTTTCAACCCGACGACTCCTGGTCTGTCAGCTATGACCCCAGGCCTCAACCCTGTCACTCCCGGCATCAACACGCCCGGTTACCATCACAACCCGATGACTCCTGGTTTCGGCGTTGCGACTCCCGGTATTGGGCGTCTCAACTCGGCGGCTACTCCTGCTGCCACTCCAGGCATGATGCCTGGTGGTGGAATGCCGATGACGCCTGCATACCACCACGACCCGGATGACTACGGTGGATCTGGTGCTGGCGGTGAAGTTACATGGAAGAGGAAGGGCGTAGAGGTCGAAGTCGTCGCAGGAGAGCACCGTGGTCGTGTCGGTGTGATCAGCAGTGTGAGCGGCAACTCGTGCATGGTGGATTGCGACGGGCAGATGGTTAGTGTCTCCCTGGATGATGTTCAGCCGACTGTCCCAGAGAAGCAAGACACGGTGATCATCCTCTCGGGCGACGAAGCTGGCCAGACCGGTTCGTTGATCGGTGTGGACGCATCTGACGGTATCGTGAAGGTGGATGGTGGCTTCGAGATCAAGATCTATGCGCTGGCCTCGCTGGCTAAGCTCGCCCAGTAACATAAACTTGAAGAAACAACGTGGGCGCATATATGCAAGAAAATGAAAGCAGATCCGACGTATACTTATCACCAGTGGACTCCGACCCTGCCTTGTACTTCGTCTCAATATATGCAACGGCTGAAGTTGTTTTCTTTCTCGGCAAGTGCGGTAGGCATCTGGGTTCGCCGCGCCCTCACCTATTTTAGATCTCCATGGCTTTTCGTCCAACCCTACATCTCACTGACCCCAACTGACGCATCTTGAATATGGGCAGCCGATGGAGTGCTCGCGCTCGAAAACTACGCTTCGGTCTCGATCGAACGGCGGGTCAACGACACCTCTCAAGCCAGCAAAATCTCGCGTCCCAGCATCACTCCAGGCGACCTCGACAAACAATCGTTTCCTTATCTATGACGAGTCGGAGCTTTTGCAGCACAAGCTGGAGGCTCAAGATGGCTCCATCCGACTTGCACAGCGTGCGACGTCCATTCTGAACCAGCAAACCGACCCCGAAGTGCTCGATTTGCGTGCGTACGCGGCCGAGCTCAACGACGTTCTACTCAACGAGCTGGCGAACCAGCTGCACGTGAATCTCAAAGTTCTAGCGAAGACGCACGCCAAACGGCACGAGGTTGCCCGAGCGTTTTACTCCACTGTCGTTCTCTCAGGATGCAAGAAGATCACGGCGGTACGTGCGGCACCCCGCGATCAACTTTCGTTCACGCGCTGATATTTATCTTTCTCAGGTTGGGATGCGTTCGTTCATCCACATCATGGGCCCAACTATTCGGCGACTAGATCTGTCCGAGTCTGTCGTGCCGATCGACGTGCTCAAAGTCATGGCCACGGGGATCGACCGGCTGGACGTGCTCGACTTCTCGTGGTGTCCTTGTCTCGTCGCCGAGAGCATCCACGAGTTCATCTCGTGCTGCAACCGCTCGCTCACAAAGCTCAATCTGTCGCACTGTCCAATGCTGAACGACGATTCTCTCGGGTGGATTGCCGGTGCGCTCGGCCCTCAAGGCTCGCTCACGCAGTGCACCAAACTTCTCTCCCTCGACATCTCGTACACGACACACATCGGTGATCGCGGCCTCACGCATCTCGGTGTCGGGTGCAGAGCGATCCAGTTCCTCAACCTCGAGGGCATTGAACGGATCACTAACACCGGGGTTCTTCGCGTGGTTGAAGGATGCAAGAACCTCCGGGTACTAAGCCTGAAGAAATGCATGCAGCTCACTGACGCCACGCTGTACCATATCGGGCGGCACGGCGGAAACTTGAGGAGTATTAACCTCATGTCTTGCTATAACATGACGTCAGCGGGCCTGCACGCAATGGTCGCTGGTACGCCGCAACTCCAGTCTCTCAATCTCGAAGGATGTCGCAACATGAAGGAGGACATCCTGGAGGTTGTGGCTGTGAAATGTCTCTCACTGCAAGTGCTCAACGTGAATGGATGCCAAGAGATCACCGACAACGGTATCATGACGCTGTCGGAGCATCTGCCGTACGTCACGAAGGCGCGTCATTATCGAGGTCTCGAGCCGAAGTCTGACAGCTTGCAGCTCAAGTTCTCGACGCAGCAGCGAACCATCCAGAACTCGTCAGCGCTGCGGATCCAATCCGTCTACCGCGGCCACGTTGGACGATGCATCGCGCGGACGTGGCGGCGCGAGCGGATCGAAACGCCTGCTGTGAACTGCATCCGTAAGAACTTCAACTGCTACCTTCTCAACAAAGAAATTCGCGAGCGCGTCGAGAGGTCCAAGCTCATGAAGGCGGGAGCGATCCAGATCCAGCGCATAATACGTGGTGTGCTTTGCCGATTACGACTCGCGAAAGAGGAGGCAGAGCGAATTCGCCTCCATTCGTGGGGCAAGGCTGCTGTCAAGGTACAGGCAATCTACCGAAGCCACTGGACGAGAAAGCGCCTGCCGCTTGTGTTCAAGACTATCGAGCGATACCGCCGCGAGCAGTTTCTGCGGCAAAAGGAAGCCGCAGTCATTCGTCTTCAGCGCGCATTCCGTAAGCGATATAATCGCTCGCGCTTTGATGATGTCATGGCAATCCAGCGCCGTCGCCGCCAGGAGCGAGAAAAGGCTGCGACGCTATTGCAACGACTCTACCGCACGCGAGCAGCACGCAAGGCATACCGTCTCTTAATTGAAGCCGTCCACAAGCAGCAAGTGATCGTCCGTCAGATGGTTCGTTATGCTATCAAGCTCCAGAGCCAGTGGCGCGGCCACAAGGGTCGCCGGCAACTCACCAAGGCGCGGGAGGACTTCGCCAACCGCGAAAAACGTCGGTATGACGCGGCGAGCCGCATTAATGCTGGTGTACGAGGGTACTTTGCGCGGTACCGGGTACAGATCCTGCGAGTGGAACGACAGACGCGTGTGCGCGCGGCCCGTGTCATCCAGAGGCGCTGGCGAATTCACAAATCGCCGTCACCTGAGCGCATCCAAATGGAGAGCATGCTCGCTAAGATGAAGCAGCAGATCGCAGAAGAGAGTATGGTGGCGCTGAAGAAGCAGGAGGACGTGCTCAAGAAGGCGCGCGAACTCGTGAATCGGGACTCGGCGTCCGAGCCAGAAAGTGACGATGACTGGAACGACTATCAGGACGAAAACGGGTACCAGTTCTGGTTTTCACCGTCACGTAACTCGCGCCAGTACGTCCGGCCGAACGAGCACGCCCACGAAAAGAGCCTGGTGGGCATGGCGTGCCGCGTGCTATGGCCACTCGAGCAGCAGTGGTTTAGTGGGCGTATCTCGCGGTACAACCGCAGCAAGAACAAGCACCGCATCGTGTACGATGACGGCGATCACGAGTGGCTGTGCTTTCCTGCCGAGGGTGATCGTGTGCAGCTTTACAACGGATACTGCTGGTGCATGGCACGCATGTACGAACCGTCGATGCGAACGCTCAAGGCCGCCGTGTTCCTCTCGCTGCGGATCCAGATGTACGACCACCGGTGCTTTTCTTGGCGGTGCGGCGGAATCCGAGCCTACAACGAGCAGTCGGACACGTTCCTCGTCGCTTACGATGACGACGCCGGCATGGGAGTCGCCGCGCAGGAAGAGTGGATGGATCTGTTCCGGCTTGAGCACGCCGTGCAAGTGCAGGACGCCGCGACGCAGCAGTGGAGCTCGCTCAGTGGGTACGTGTTTGGGCCCGCACTGGGCCGACCCACGGGCCACTTGAAACAGTCCGACGCAGCCAACTATTACAGCGTCGAAGACTACTTGACGTACGTGGAGCCACCTCCAGAGCCCCCCGTCGAGGAGGTGGTGGCGCCTGCAGAGGATGCGCTCGCGGGTGAAAAGACTCTGCTTGGATCCCAAATGGACAATGAGGAAGGTGACGCCGACGACGAAGAGGAGGCTGACGATGATGAGGATGAGGAAGACGACGGATCCGAAGAAGACGGAGACGAGGATGAAGATGATGGGGATGGCGATGCAAGCACCGGTCGCGATGAGGAAGAGGAAGAGGAGGAAGAAGACGACGACGACGGCGAGTGATCACTGTCAAATGTACTCAATTAGTGATCTGTATTTCTAGGATGATATTTTTCAGCCAATCCAAGTGCTTCCTTCAACCTTCTTTTTTCCATTCTAGGTTCGTTTGTAGGTTTACGGACCTCCTCATAGCCGCCTGAAAAGCTCATCATCACGCCTGACCCGCCGCGACAGTCCACTTTCACAGGGTCTCCTGACTGCGCCATGAAGCTCTTCCAGCTCACGATCCCCAACGAGCACCACAGCAAGGTACAGCACACGCGCCTTCCCCTTCTCTCCCTGTCTCATCTCACGTAACCCTGTTCGGAATGGTAGATCGTGGCGACGCTCCAGGACGAGCTCCAGCTCGACAATGTGACCAGCGTCGAGGCGCGCACGTCGTCCATCGTGACGTTCCGCGTCGAGGACGTGCAGATGCAGGCCATCCTCAACAAGCTCCAGAGCATGGGCGTCGGCGTGCAGTTCGGCTTCTGCGACGTCATGTCGCTCACGCCCGGCACCACGCTGCGCAAGAGCAGCGCGCCGACGGCCAAGAAGAAGCGCCGCGTCGGCCGCATCCTCGCGCGCTCCTCGGACATCGGCACGGCCGTGCCCGTGGCCGAGATGTACGCGCGCATCGAGGCCAACGCCACGCTCTCGCGCGACTCGGTCTGCATGCTGCTCATCTCCTCGTACGGGTTTGGCTGTTGTGGAGAGGTGTCGATGCGCGCCTTTCTAACGAATCGAACGGTTGGACATGTGCAGGGCGATTGCTGGCATTGGGCTCGCGGCCGACTCGGGGGTGCGCGATTGCATTGTGCGATGATGTGTAGTCCTCATTGGTGGTTGGTACTGACTCCTTTTGGTGGCGATGGTGGTCTTTCTCATAGACGTACGTCGTCGCGTCGATGCTGCTCTCGCCTCTGATGGTGCGATGTCTCTCGTTCACGCCGCCCGAAATGGCCCAGGAGCACTGACAGTGGTGTTTGTATTTGCGTTTGCGTGTTCCAGGGACCGATCCTCGGCTGCGCGTTCGGCTTCGCGCTGCGCGACCGCAACCTGTTCATCAACGGCTTCCTCAACGAGCTCTTCGCGCTCGTACGTCGTTGGTTCTGTTTGGTCTTGAGTCCCTGTTTATCTGGTCGGATACTGACGTGTGTGCTCACAGATGATCACGCTGCTGCTGGGCATGATGATCGGCGCGCTGCTCAGCCCGTACGCCGGCGCGCTCAACTGGCCGACGAGCGAGATGCGGTCCCGCGGCCAGGCCATCCAGCTGCTCTTCGGCGCGATCGTCGCCGCGCTCTCGGGCACGGGCGTCGCGCTCGCCGAGTCCAACGCCAACATCTCGTCGGTCGTGGGCACCGCCATCGCCGCGGCGCTGCTGCCGCCGACCGTCAACTCGGGCATCTGCTTCTCGTACGTGATCCTCGGGCAGTACTTCGTGGTACGTCATGGCGCTTTGTACAGTACCCAGGCTCTTCTTACGCTGACGCTTGCGCCGAATATCCGGACAGCAAACCGACGACGTGCTGGGCGAGGAGCAGAAGCTCATCTTCTACGAGATCGCCGTGGGCAGCGCGATGCTCGTGTGGATCAACATCCTGTTCATCTACTTTAGCGCCGTGCTGGTCTTCAAGATCAAGCAGGTGGACAAGTTTCAGCTCATCCGCCGCGTCGACGAGGGCGCGTGGAAGAACCTGCCGCGCGTGCAGCGCTCACCGACCAACCGCGGCGCCGCAGTCGTCGCCGAGCCCTTCGCGGCCTTCGCGGACCACCCGGACAGCGCGCGCAGCGTCACCAGCAGCGTCGGTCTGCTCGGCGAGCGCGCGACCAACGGCGCCGTCGAGCTCAACCAGTCGAAGCTCCCGCTCTCGCCACTGCGGCGGCGGCAGCGGCCCGCCGGCGACCCGTTCTCGGACGACGAGGCCGAGGCCAAGCAGACCGAGTCGATGTAGAAGAACCGGAGACGTGCCTAAATGTCTGGACCAAAACACGACACGTTCTTGGAAGCACTTTTTCTCCGCATCACTCGAGTTCCTGCTCGTGGATCACGATGCGGTGGCTCGTGCGCTTGGCGCGCGAGCGGCGCTGCACGGCGCGGAGGTGCAGCGCCGCGATGTCTTTGTTGCGGTCCCGTGGGTGCGCCGTGCCGTGTTGGCTGGCCAGCGCCGCCGTCGGGTGGCGCCGCACCAGGTAGGCCGTCGCAGCAGTCGGCGCCTTGACCGGCGCGAGCGCCACGGCCGGCTTTGCGCGTGCAGGCTCCACAGACGGCGCGGCCGCAGAGGATGCTGCGGGAGGTGTGTGTTCACGTGTACTTTCCGCAGGTTTCGCGTCCGAGGGCGGCACGTCATCCGGAAGCAATTGCAGACGCCTAGGCATCGAGCCACAACGGAGAAGATGATGTGAGACCAACAAAAAGGAGACCCCAGCACATCGACAGCTAAAACCAAACACACAGCATCGAGTCGGAGAAGCGCTTGAGCAGCGACTGGGAGCGGTTCTTGGAGAGCCGCGGCGGCGGCGGCTGCGTCTCGCGCGCGGCGCTCGCGTCCTTGAGCAGGTCCTTCCACGAGTCCTGGCGCTGGAGCTCCTCGGCCTCCATGTTGTCGCCCGACGGGTCCGACTCGGAGCCGGCCGACTCGCCTTCGTCGTCGCTGTCGGCGCCGCGCGCGTAGTCGTCCGGCAGTGCGTCCTCGATCTCGCGGAGCAGGTCCTCTGTGGACGGCAGCGACGTGAGCATCATGGCGCCCATACCGAAGAACTGGCCGAACGAGGCGGCAGAAGACGCGGCCGCGAGGCGAGGCGACGAGGCCGGCGATGCCGGTGCCAAGAGCGGCGTGGACGCCGAGCCCGCGAGGGAGCCACCGCCGGTCGGGAGCGACAGCGGAGCGAGTCGCCCGACCGCCCTGGAAGCGGTGGCCGCGTCCACACCGGCTAGCGGATCCCGCGGGGACGTTCGGCGCGCCGCGTTGACAGTGACCGCATCGAGACTTCGCGCGCCGGGCCCCGCGGCCGTGAGGGGACGAGACAGTGTGGCGATGCCGCTGGGGATCGCGTGGACCGCCGAGAACGCGCGCTGCCCCGCCGCGTCGTCCTCGTCCGCCGGCGTCGCTACCGGCGGGGGCATCGGCGTGGGCGCCGGCCGGTCGCGGTCCAGCAACTGGGAGAACGGCACGAGCGCGAGCCCGAGGCTGGCGCCGGCGCCGCGCAGGTCGTGCGGCATGAAGTGGGTTACGCTGAGCTCCAGCGGCGAGGAGGAGGCGCACGATGGCGATGCGAGCTGGTTCGAGCCCAGCGGGACGCCCGCGGCGTGGCGCGGCTTCTTGTTGGCGCCGACGCCGAAGAACGAGGCCTCGAGCGTGAAGCTGTGGAGCACGCGCGCCTCGTGCCACACGACCACGCGGCCCGTGCCGTGCTTGCTCTTGGAGATGGAGAACGTGCAGTCCGGGAAGCTGAAGCACGCGCTGGTCTTGCTCAGCACGTGCGGGAAGAGCCGGAGCCGCGCGGCCTCGGCGCGCGCGAGCGCGCCGTCGCTCTCGAACGGCACGCAGCCGTAGAGGAAGATGTTGCGCTTGCGGCTGTGGCCGTGGAGGTCGCAGTAGAGCGCCACGGGCCGCGTGCGCGCGAGCGAGAGCACGAGGTTCTTGGTGGCGCACACGGTCGGGTGGAGCTCCGGCGACGGGTCCACGTACCGGCGGTTGAGGTCCGTGCCGGCGAGCGAGCACCGGTAGTTGCCGTGGACCACGCCGTCCGGGTTGAGCATCGGCACGACCTTGATCACGAACCGGTGGCGCAGGAACCGCGCCTCGAGCGACGGGCCCGTGAGAAAGTCCAGCAGCCCGTGCATGAGGAAGCTCGCGTTGCTCTCGCCCGGATGGACGCGCGCCGTGAACACGACGCCCGGGCGCGCGTCGTCCTCGCGCCCAAAGTCGGTGATCGTGAGCACGTCGCAGATGTTGCCCGCGATCGTCTTGCAGAGCACGCGCCGCCGGAAGAAGCGGTTCCGCGCCGGGTCCTTCTGGAGCGTGAGCAGGTGGCGCTGGAGCCGCGAGTACGTGTACGGGTAGCAGTGCGCAAAGTAGACGACCACGGGGGCGTCGGGCGTCTCCTGGCGGAACTCGTACACGAACGAGAGCGTGAAGAAGTGGGCGGCCTTGCCGGTCTTGCGGTGGCGGTACGTCGTGGCGTTCTTGAAGTAGCACACGTTGGCGCCCGCGTGGTGCCACCCGCGCGCGCCCTCGACGTACACGGCCGGGAGCATGCCGTCGTTGTAGAGACTCGCCTTCTTGAGCATGTTGCGCACGTTGAAGCGCACGCGCAGCGTTGGCCCCGAGGAGCCAGAAGAGGTGGCGGTGCGCTGGAAGCAGGCCGGGGCCACGCTGACGCGGAAAAAGTACCACTGGATGTGGCCGTGCGTGCTCAGGTCCGCGTCGCAGTAGAGGTCGTACTCCAGGTCGGCCTTGACGAAGAACGGGAAGGGCGAGGACCAGTGCGAGGAGGAGGCGGAGGAGCTGGGGGGACCGGTCTGCGGCGGTGAGGCGGCCGTACCGCCGCCCAGCAGCTCGTGCGTGGTCGCGTAGTGGCGGCCCAGCACGCGGTACGCGCGGTCCAGGTTGCCGCTCTCGAAGAACGCGTCGAACGCGAGCTCGGGCGCCGCGCCTGGCGCTGTGGAGACCAAGGGCGGAGACGCCCCGGACGCCCCGGACGCGCCCGCGCTGCTCTTGTTGCGCTTGTACACGAGCGCCGAGTCGATGCCGAAGCCGTGGCGCCGCACCTGGAAGGCCTCGTTCTGCGCCATGTACTCGCTGAGCACGCGGCAGATCGCCGCGCGGTCGTGGAGCGGCGCCGGCGAACGACCACCCTGAAGCCCACTGGCGACGAACGCTGGCACGGCGCTCTCGTCGCGCTCTTCCTCCTCGTCCAGCGCCAGGTGCGGCAGCGCGTACGCGAAGCCCGTCTTGACGGGCACGTCGAACTCCTCCCAGTCGTCGTCGGGCGGCAGCGAGATGAGCGGCAGCGGCGGCGGCGTGGCCTGCACGGCCTTGCGCGACCAGCGCCGCACGAGCGACGGGCGCGCGCCGGCCGTGAACGCCGCGGCCGTCGCGGCCGTGCGCAGCGTGACGTGCGGGGCGCGCGCGCTCTCGGCCGTGGTGGTGGCCATCGTTTAACAGAGACCGTATACTACCCAAAGACTGCGCCTCCGCCACACGCTGCAATCCGATCTCCTCCGGCGTCCACCGCGAGCAAGCGAGGTCGTGAGCGAAAGCGAGAAAACGTGTATTTTAGGGCGGGGATAACTATATCGGAGACCGTCGTCGAAGGAAGGGAAAGCGAAACGCAAGCGGTGTGACGGACGCCTCGGACCGCCTGGCCTGGCCTACCCTACGCCGTGGCGAAGAGCACGACGGCCATCTGGCCCACGTAGAAGTAGAGGAACTTGGACTGCTCGTGCGTGACGTAGCACGCGACGTTGCGGCCGACGCAGCAGTGCCAGAGCAGCCCGTGGTACTTTTGCTCAAAGTACGTCTTGACCTTGTGCGCGATCTGCTGCTCGTTGGTCTCCGTGTCGATCGCGTGCTGCGCCACGAGGATCACCTCGTCCTGGAGCTCCGGCTCCATCGTCGACGTCTTGACCACGGGCTTGACCGAGAAGCCGCCCATTTCTTCCCCCCCGTCTTGGCGTCGCGGTCAGTCTTGTTTGGAGGCACGTATCCTGCAGTGTGCAGCTCCCGAGTGACCTCCCCGCTCAACGCCTTTTCGTGTGACCCTTCAAGATCCAACTCAGGTACCCTTGGCCGCAAGTGAGACCGTCGCGTTGTATTTGTCCGACCATGGCCGCGTCCAGCCGCGGACTACCGCTGCTCGCATCGTCACGCTCAACGGCGTCCACGGCGCGGCCACGCGCGGCCTCGACGTCCACGGCGGCGCTGGTGCTCGCGACTGAGCGACTCACAGTCGTCCATCCGGCCGACCTCACGCCGGTCGAGGCGGCGGCGCTGAAAGAGGAAGAGGTCGACCGCTTGCTCGCGCGCGGCGACCTCGAGGGCGCGCTCCAGGCGCTGCAAAAGGCCATCTACCTGCGCCCAGACCACGCGCCGCTCCACGCCAAGCTCGCGCGCGTGTACTGGGACCTGAGCGACCTCAAGTCGGCCATGGCGAGCTTCCGCAAGCTGTTTGCGATCGACGCCAACCCGGCGCAGCGCGTCAAAGACCAGTTCGCGATGCTGCTCGACCTCCACGCGTACGGGCTGCTTGTGCGCGGCGAGTCGCCCGCCGTGGCCATCGCGTACCTGACCGAGGCGATCCAGCTCAACGCGCTCGAGGAGACGTTCTGGCTCCACCGCGCGCTCGCGCACATCCACGCGCAGAGCCTCGACAAGGCGCTCAAGGACGTGGACCACTGCGTGAACCTCAACGGCAAAGACGTCGAGTACTTTGTGCTGCGCGCCAAGCTCCACTGGAAGCTCCACATGCACGAGAAGGCCACGCAGGACATCCACCGCGCCGCGCGGCTCATGCCACACCACCCGGAGGTCGTCGCGCACGAGCTGCGGCTTCGCAACGAGTCGCAGACCATCTACGCCGCGGCCTGCCGCCACATGCTCGTGCGCAAGTTCGCCGACGCGATCAAGTGCCTGACGAACGCCGCCGAGATCTCTGCCGGTGAGACCAAGATCTACTTGCTGCGCGCGGCCGCGCACCGCGAGCTCGGCGACCTCCAGTCGGCCATGACCGACATCGACCGCGCCGCGAGCTGCCACGAGGCCGCGCGGCGCCAGCACGCGACGACGATGGCGGTCCCCTCGAAGCGGCAGGAACACCGTGTGGACGCAGATGAGGATCCGGACCGCACGCGCGAGTTCCGCGACATCGCGACGCAGCGCAACCTGATCCTGAACGACCTGGCGCTGCGGTTTTTGCGCGACAAGTCGTTCCAGGTGGCGCTGAACGCCATGAACCAGGTCGTGCAGGGCGAGAACGAGATTGCCGCGCGCTTTGGCGAGCCGTTCGCCAACCCGCAGTACTACGTGAACCGCGGCGACGCGTACCGCGGGCTCGGGAACCTCCACGCGGTGCGTTGACTTTACTATGGCGGTGTGGAGAGTGTACGCTCACCCGTGTGCTGGCTGTGACGTTGTAGGCCCTGGCGGACTACCACCACGCGCTCGAGGTCGGGCCGCCGAACCAGGACGTGCGCGCGCGCGTGGCGCTGATCCACTACCAGTTCGGCATCGAGCTGTTCAACCAGGCGCAGTTCGCCAAGGACGAGGTCGAGTTCGCCAAGGCCATCGCCGAGGACGGCGAGGTGGCCACCTACCACGTGCGCAAGGGCGACGCCGCGCGCTTCCAGGAGAAGCACCACGTCGCGTGTGGCGACTACCTGCGCGCGCTGCGGCTCGCGCCGCACGACGCCGACACGCGCAACAAGCTGCTCCAGTACGCGATCGATCCGGCGACGGCGCTCGCGAAGGATACGACCGCGTCCCCACGACGCAAGGACAGCCGCGGTGGCGAAAACGACCACGAGCGGCGGCTGCGCGACAGCTCGTCTACGGAGACCGTGACGCCGACATCGCCGCCGAAGTCCTCGGTGCGTGCGGCGCTGGATGCGTACAAAAAGAAGAACCGCACGGTGCAGGACCTGTTCTCGAGTCGACCGGCGCTGCCGCCGGCGGCGCAGCTCAAGCCCCGCAACACCAACAACGCGCCCGAGTGATTGACAAAGGAGTTAGATATCGCGGTAGAGCAGCTCGTACTGCGGGATGCGCGATCTGTCGATGGGGCAGTCGACGATCAGCTTGCCGTGCTTGGCGCCGCGGTAGATCACCTGAGCGGGGACGGCATACGTGAGACCGTCGACAACCGTAGGGACAAGAGAGAAGACAGTGTGCGTACCTCGACGAGGTCGATGAGGTCCTGCCGCGAGCGGAACGCGCCGATGAACTTGGTGTGGTCCGGCGTGCTACCAAGTACAAGTACGAGTGCGTCAGCTGACTCGCGTCTACGAGAGGAAGCCGGTCGTGAGGATTGCCGTACCCGTAGTCCACTTTCATGTGCTGCGCGTTGAAGAAGAAGATGGTCGCTGGCACGAGCGAGATGTCAAAGTACTGGCAGTACACGGGCACGTCCTCGGCCTCGACGGCGCAGATCCGCGCCATCTTGGACAGCTCGCGCTCGCTCTTCGCGAGCTGCGTGGTTTCGCGTTGGCCACACACAGCGACAGGGATCAGTGAATAAATACATCCAATGAGCTGGCCACGGTCTCACTTGTTCCGCTACGTACGATGTCGTCCTGCTGCATGCACACGAGGTCGCTCGCGCGCCCGAAGCGCAGCACCAGCACCTTGTCCTTGGTGTGGCGGATCGCGTCGTCCACCGCCGCCTTGGAGCGCAGCGCCTCCAGCAGCAGCAGCGACGCCATGGGGCGACGACGACGGTCTCAGTTACCGTATTCGCTGTCCAGAACACCCAGAGATCCAAAACTAACGTGGTCCACTTTATTTGATACCCCTCGCTAGGACGCACCGCCGCCGCCGCGCAGGCGTCGCTGCTGCTGCGCTTGCTGCGCGCGGTGGAGGCGCGTGTAGTACTCCTCGCGGGACGCGATGTCGCTGTTGATGGGCAGGTCGAGCACGGCGACCGAGAGGTTGTAGCGCGCGGGCGCGTCGACGCCCACGACGCCGATGTGGAGCGCGATCGAGCGGTTCCGCGCGTCGCTCTTGCGCGGGAAGCCGTCCAGGTACGTGTAGAGCCGCACAAAGTCGTGGCCCGGGCGCTGCGAGATCCACGCGGCGTGGCCCAGGCGCGGGTACTTGTCGAGGCTCGAGATGAACAGGTTGGCGTCGCCCGAGCTCTCCTCGTGCACGGGCCCGCGGTAGCTCGTCGTGAGGTTGATGCGGATCTCGTGCTCGTGCTCGTGGCGCAGAATGCAGAGATGGTAGAACTGCGTCGCGCCGGCCTCGACCGAGCCGTTGGTCGTGTGGTTGGGCGCCACGCGCTCGCCCATCTCCACGCTGCGCAGCTCGATCGCGCCGTCCGACGCCAACTGGATCTCCTCAAAGTCGCAGCCGCCGCCGCCGTCGGGCGCGCGCGTCGTCGCCTCGGGCAGCAGCTGCACCGGGAGGCCAGCGACCACGGCCGCTCCGCTGCACGCGGCCAGCGCCCATACGAACCACGGCGCTCTCATTTGGCGACGTGTGTGTGTGTGTATGTGTGTGTTGGTGCTGATCCGAAGAGCCGGCGATGTGCCATTCCAGGAATACAGTCGGTCAGATCGCTATTTTTTTTGTTTTTCGTTTGGTATCTGATACTTGGCGTCAAGACCATCACTCTGTGAGCCAGCACGGAACACTTCAACTTGGTTGAGCACGCTACCGGATCTCTTCCAGCGCGACGCCCGCGCGCCGCTGGAGCAACGCCGGCGCGTCCCAGCTCACCGCGCCCGTCGCGAGGTTCGCGTAGTAAAAGCGCTCGCTCGACGGGTCCCACACTTTCTTGTACTGCTGCGCGAGCTGCGCGTCGAGCGCGCGCCGCGCACACCGCGCGCGGTACAGCGCCTGGAGCCGCGCGGCCGCCTGCTCCGGCGTCCACTCGCGCTTCTCCCGGGGTCGCCGCATCACCGCCTCCAGTCGCGCGCGCGCGTGGGCCTCGCGGCTCCGTGGCGAGAACACGTCGGCCTGTGCGTTCCGCAGCAACCTCGGCTTCTCCCAGGTCACCTCGCGCGTGCGCGTGTTGTGGTAGTAGTACTGCCCGGCCTCGGCGTCGTAGATGCGCTCGTACACGCTGCGGCAGAGCTCGAGCAGCGCGCGGAAGCCGCGCCGCCGGCGGAACGCGCGCTGCACCATGCTCGCGGCGCCGTCCAGCGTCAGCCCCGCGCGCAGCTTGGTGAGTTCCTCTCGCTGCCGCTGCCGCGCGGCCTCCTCGAGTGCGGCGTCGCGCGTTCGCGGCGTGGGCAGCTCGTCGTCGCTCACCCACAGCGGACGCGTCCAAGACACGCGGTCCGTACGCGTGTTATGGTAGTAGAACCGCTCGGACGCGGCGTCCCAGATCTTCTCGTACACGGACGAGACCAGCACGCGGAAGTGGCGCCGCGCCGAGTGAGCACGCGCCATGCGCTGGAGGCACGCGGCTGCGACGTCTCGGCGCGTCGCTTCATCGCCCGAGCGCAGTTGTTGCAACAGCTGACTGGGCTCGCGCCTCTTGAAGTCGCTGCTGTCCTCTCGCTCCTGGTTGCGTGAGGTCTCGCCGGGCAGCTCGGCGCTGCCGAGCGCGCGCGGCTTGGTCCACTTGGTCTCCTTGGTGCGCGCGTTGTAGTAGTACGTCTGCCCAGTCGCCGGGTCCGTGAACGCCTGGTACACGCTCTGGATCAGCGCGCGCATCTGCTTGCGCGCGCGGCGCACGCGCCACATGGCCTGGATCTTGACCAGCGCCTGCTCGCGCGTCATGGGGCCCGGAGCCGCGAGCTCCGCGTGGACCTGCTCGACGAGGCCCTTGAGCGTCGACGCGATGCGCGTCACGCTCTCGCGCACGCGCTGGAAGTCCAGCTCACCGCTGGGCGTGCGCATCTTGCTCAATAGGTCCGTTGGGGGCGGTGGCCGCCCGGAGGCCGGCCGCATGCGGGTGGCCGGCCGCGCCGGCGACATGGTTGGCGAACCGTGGGCGCTCAGAAACGACTGCGTCTGCGTCAGCAGGAGCTGGAGTTCACGCGCGTCCTGCTCGAGATTGTGGCTGCCGTCGAGCCCCAGGATCAGTCAGCTACGAGTGCGGCGACTGTCAAAACGACACGAGACGTACTAGGCCAGGTGCGTCATCCAGCTCTGTTCCGGGTCCACCTCGTCTGAGGCCAACCGCACAGTGAGACTCCCACACAACAGTCACACAGTTCAGAGGGGAAGCCATTGTCTCGTACCTTCAAGTGGCGTCCACACGTGGGCCACGCGGTAGGGCGGGTGGCGCGCGTCGAAACAGGCGTCGCAGTAGAAGCCGAGCTTGAGCGGATCAAACCTGGCGAACCAAGCGAGTAAGGTGAGACCGTCACTCTCGCTCGCGACTCGCCACAAGCACCAAATGGAGACCGCGCACTGGATGCAGTGGTGGCACTTTCTGGTTGCGCGCGCGCGATGGCACTGCGCCTGGAAGCTGCACAGCCGCTGATTCACACGGAGAAAGCCAATCGGTGAGGCCAGAGCTGTACGACCGGCACCGAACGAGCACCCGAAACGCACCACGGGGAAGGCTTTCCGCTCGACTTCCTGCGCGCGAACGCGCTGGGCCTTGGCTGACACGGGCTCATGGATCTCTGGGCGTCGCCCCCGATACTGCGCCACGATCTCGGCGCGCGTCTTAGCGGCGCCGCTTCGCTCGTGGTCGTCACGGTGCCAGCGCGGGTCGCCCAGCCGCGCGGGCCACTCGGCGTAGGGCGCACCCGGCCCGGACGCCGTGGCCGGCGGCGCGTCTCCGCCCGTCATCTCGACAAGCGAATGGTGGGTGGCGAACACCAGTTCCCGGCCATATATACGCCCCCTATCTGTCTGTCGGTCGCACAAGCGGTGTTGTGGGGCGGCTATTTTCCGATGGGGCCGGTTGGTGTGTCGCGGAGGAACGTTCCTTATTGGACCCACCCATTTGCGCGATGCGCGTGCTGCTGGTCAACGCGTTCGCGCCCGCGAGCGCCGCGGGCCGCGCGCGCTTCGACGAGTTCCGCCAGCACGTGCTGCGCGTGCTCAAGGAGATCGAGCGCGAGGACGTCACGCCCGTCGACATCATCGTGCGTCTCAAGACAAGTTGGACCATCTTGCCACGATGACACTGACCGTATATTTTCTTGATTGTTTGGTTTTCTCAGGAAAAGTCCCGGCAAGACCTGGACGAGTTCCTCTTCGAGATGCACTCGGAGTTCGCCGAGCCGCGGTGCATCACCAACTTTGACCGGCTCGATTTCGTGTTCGCCGCGGGCGACGCGAGCGCGAGCCCGTGGGCGCCGCCGCTGCGCAAGCTCGTGCTGCTGGTCAAGATGTGCATGATGACGGGCAAGTGCTTTTACGGCAGCGGCATCGGCGCGAGCGTGCTCGCGTTCCTGTGCGCGACCGCGGGCGAGCCGCTGCGCGTGCTCAACGGCGGCGGCAAGGGCGGCGAGCTCGAAATGGACGCGCTGCCGCCGCCGCCGCCTTCCTCATCGACGACGTCCTCTGCCGGCCACAGCGCGTCGCGCGCCACCGAGGTGCTGCTGGACACGCGCTCGGGCGACTTTTTCACGTTCGACGGCGCCACCCACGCGTGGGCGCCGCGCGGGAACACGGGGCTCATGCGCCACTCGAGCGACCGCGCGCACGACTACGGCGCGCGCGCGAACGCGGCCCGCGCCGGCACCAAGACGCACCGCGCGCCCGAGCTCGCGCAGCCGCTGGTCGCGGCCAAGCGCGGCGACCTGCGCTGCTGCTGCCGGCTCGAGGCCGCGAGCCACGCGCTGCTGCGCGGCCTGCCGCGCGAGTTCCTCGCGAGCTGTCCGAGCTGCTGGGACCTCGACGAGCGCATCAGCGCCACGGGCAACAACCAGTACCGCGTGCTCGTGGACAGCCGCCGCGGGCCCGTGGTCATCGAGTTT
>JAMFLL010000460.1:0-36541 GCA_027475725.1 Pythium rhizo-oryzae
GTGTCTGCATCCGGCGGACGCCTCGCGGCTCGCCGTCGCGGCGCTCGAGAGCCGTTCCCACGAGTTCGCGGCGCTCGCGCAGTGGCTGCTCCACGGCGACGCGCCGTTCCCGCGTCTCGACGACGACGCCGCGCTCCTCGACGCCGCGCGCGCTGGCTGCTGGACCGCGACCGCGTTCTTCCTGCGGACGGCAGTCGCAAGCGGCGCGTTGGCCTCACAGGAGGAGCTGAGTGGGAACGTCTCCCCCATCGAGCGCGTCATCGCGCTCCACAAGAAAACTCGCCACCGCTTCCCCGTCGACGTCATCGAGGCTGCGGCGGCGCGCGGCGAGTTCCTGGCCGTGCAGTGGCTGTTAGGAGCCACCGACACCGGTGACGACGACGACGACGACGATGACAATCAAGCCGCGCAGGCGTTTCTGTTCGCGCGCCGGCCCATTGATCTCAAGCAGGTGGTCGTCGAGGCCGCCGCGCGCGCCGGGCAGCTCGAGATGGTCGACTGGCTCGTCGCGTACTCGCCCGACATGACGTGTCTCGTGCCCTACAACAAGACGCTCGGGATCATTAGTTGGTCGCGCGAGACTCACCTCGTGAACCAAGGCATCCAGTACTCGACCGCATACTGCGCGACAGCCGCGTACGGGTACCAAGCCGGAGAAGGCCGCTCGACCGCGAGCTTTCTGGACGCGCGCGTGCCGCTGGGGGGTCTATTCGCGCGCCACGGTGACCTGGAGATGCTCCAGCAGCTCGAGCGTCTTGCAGCGGCGAATCCAGCGTTGCCAGAGCTCATCCCGCCATCGGCGATGGAGCAAGCAGCTGCCGGCGGTCATCTGGCGGTCGTCCAGTGGCTCTACGAGCGCTCACCGAGTCGTCTGGATGGCGTCGTGGTTATGGTGGCCGCAGAGCATGGCCATCTTGATGTGCTTGAGTGGGCGTGGGGCTTGATCGATCTCAGCATTCTTCCCGAGGAGTGCATCCGTGATGCGGCCCGGAATGGCCACCTGCACGTGTTTCGATGGCTTACAGAAAGGTATGGCGCTATGGACTACAACGGGCCACTCCAGCTTGCGATCCAGGGAGGCCATCTGCCAGTGGTGCAATTCCTTCACGAAGAGTGCGAGGTGGCGATCACGACCGAAGTCGAAAGCGCTCTTCCGCACTGTCCAGACGTCGCCACGATGGCGTACGTGCTGGACGCGTGGATTGGACTTCCGCCGAGGTATTCATACCTTGTGACCGACTGTGCGATGTCTGCCAGTATCGACATGATCAAGTACCTGGTGCTCGAGCGCGGGTGCTGGTCGCGAGACGCGTTGCCGAGAGTGCTGTATCGACGCGACGAGTGTCTCCAAGTTTGTCAGTTCCTGTACGCGCATGCACACGTCCGTGCTAATCGACGAGGCACATTGATAGATACCGAGGTCGCGCTCGATGGGGTCTCCGTGCTACAGTGCATCCAGATGCGCAACTTCGAGACGGCATTGTGGCTCATCAAGGCTGTACCTGGTGTCCCATTGGGCACGCTCAGGAGGAATAGCGGCGGGCTCTCGACTGCCAAGGCTCTGGCTGAGGAGCCTGGCGCTCGCGCGGCGCTGCTTGCGTGCGTCCGGTTCCGCGCGAGCAAGTGCTCTCGAGCGGCCTGGTTTCCCGAGTGGGCGATCCGCGCCAACTGTTTCGAGGCCTTTGAGGCACTCCTGGACATGCAGCACCCGTATGTATCACCTATTCAAACCTACCAAGACGTCATTGAATGGTCGCGTGATAGCCGGTTCATGCTTCGCATGATGAAGTACGCGAGTCCCGCGCCATACATCGGGCAAGTAGTCACTTGGGCCGCGCAGATCGGTTCGGTCGTGGTGCTTGAGGCCGCGTTCCAGTTTCTCTCAGACGAGAAACGCGCGGAAAATCTCCATTTGGTCAACTCGCTCGCGCTGGAACGCGGCTACGTGGACGTGCTCGAGTGGTGCACCACGCAAGCCCACATGGACGAGGCGCTTCGTGCGGTGCGGCAAGGCCACGTCGCGGTTCTCGAGTGGCTGCGTGAGCGCCGACTGCTTCCAACGAGTGCCAAGTTGTTGGAGACCTTGGCGCTCGAGGCGGCCACAAGCGACCAGCTCGGGTGCCTGCGATGGCTGCTGGAAACGCCGAACCTTCGCAGGGACTCAATCGAGAGCATCCAGCGGGAGCTGGTGCGGCGGCAACACACGGACGCGGCGCGCATCACTGCACGGTATATGCATGACAGCAGCTCAAACAAGCACAAGAGCTCTCACAAGTAGTGCTGCATTCACCAAAAAGGCCTCCTCGTGAATCTTATGGAGTGGTAGCGTCGAACATTCTTCTAGGTTCACGCAACACTGGACTCAGCGGCTACTCGTAGCATTGGCCAGGAACCGACCAAACGGGCTCTGATCCTCCTGGCGAAGCATCCCGTGTTTGTACATGAAGCGGCGCACTAGCGCTATCTGCGCTCTCGGTAGCTGCAAGTCGCTCGGTGCATACGTATCCGTGAGCGCCACGACTACCTCTTTGTTGGATTGCTGCACGGCGTTGAGGAGCAGCGTGCCGGCGATATCTGCAGGTACAGGCGTGTTCTTGAGTAGCCAGCGTAGACACGCGGCGTGGCGGAATCGAATTACCTCACCCAGCACGCGCGAGCGTTGCTCATCATCCTCCAGCAGCAGCACCGCGTGGTTCTGGAGCCATTGTAGACCATCGAGGCGGCCGAAGCGCGCACACTCGAGCGCGCAGTCGCGGAACACGTGCTCTTTTGGTTGTGTCTCGGCCTCGCACTTAGCGTACACCCAATCTAGCACACCCACGTGGGCGTTCGTAGCGCTTCGCGTAGCGGCGAGCCGCAGAAGCTGTTCGCGCGCCTCGATCGCGACTTGCACTTGGCAGTACACACGCTTGAGCACCGAGCACAGCCCAAACGACGCGGCCCAGCCCACAACATCTGTAACGAGCATCTCGTGGCTGAATCCCGTAAAGATCCGGTCGATGAAACGCGAATCGCGCGAGTGCTCGACCACGGCGCGATGCAGCACGTCAGACGCGAGCGCCGGGTGGTCCATCTCGACAAGCAGCGCGAAGGCTTGTTCGCAGTTGGCGACAACCGCCCAGCGCGGCATCCACATGATGTCGCGGCACTGCGCGGGTCGACAGCGAAGACATGCGAGCACAACGCCCGTGGCCTCCGCGGCGCGCGCATCGTCGGGTGCGTGTGCGTTCCCGTTACGCAGTCTTCCTGGCCCACTGTCGACTTCAGGAACGCATTCGACGAGCCACTGTGCGAGTGCATAGCGACGTGAAGAATTGGCAACATGGAGGATACTGATCTTGTCCAGTCGTATCTGCGCCTCCAACGGCGTGCCCAGCGTCTCGGCGCGTGAGCGAGCGTGGGCGATGAGGAACTGGGCGACGGGCAATCGGCCGGAGCACTCCACAATCTCGGCGTCCGGGTCGGCCCAACGATGACCCTGGTTGCTGACGCAGTCAGGACTGCGGGTCACCGCCGCTTCAAAGGCCGTCGGACTCCAGAGTCCGCGGTCGTCTACCAGGAACGTGATGGCCTCAAGGTTGGCTTCGGTGGCCACGTCGTTCACCCACTTCTCAAGCTCAGCAGGCGTCGCGTGGACGTTGTCAAGCACGTACGCCAGCGTCTCTGGATCCGTACAGGGCTTCAACAGATTCTGGGGCGTGCTTGGCACGCGGCAGACTTCGTGAAGCCACTGGACAGTGTCGCGTCGCCCGCGTGCCAGCGCCAGCGAGTGGACCTTGAGCAGCTCGTCGTAGCTTGGTATGGTCGGCACGGGCTCACCGCCGCGCGTCTCGTTGCACACCACCTCGCGAGCGAGCCAACGTACCGCCGTCCAGCACTCGGAGCGCATCGCCTCGCGCAACGCGCGCGTCGCGCCCACGGGTGGCACCGGCGCGGCGCCCCGCAGCAGCCACTGCGCGAGCCCGTGCTGGAGCTCGCGGCGACCGCTCTCGAGGGCCGCGACCAGCAGTCGCGTGGCATCGAGCGCGCTCAAGAAGCACGCGACGTGGTCCAGCGCCCAGCGGAAGTCCGCGTGGCGTGCGAGCAGCGGTTGCAGCGCCATGCCGGGCAAGAAGAACTGGAGACCAAAAGACTCGCATTTGTGGCTTTTCGCGATGCTTTGATGGGTACGAATACCGGTTCACGTACCGGTTTATCCGATCCTGAATGAAAGTCCCTCGCTATAGTGTCATGAGGTGGCAGCAGTGATCAAACCGGCGAACACATGCTGATCACGGCACGCAGCGCTGGAGAACCAACGGAGGTCGAGATGGCCAAAGCCGACCGCATTCATTCACAAGCGCGCTCGCCGTAGCGACAGTCGCCTCGCCACGTCACGCAGATCCGTCGGCACGTCCTCCATTTCGTCTCTCACGATCAGGACAACCGGGGGGGGGCACCACTCGATTAGTAGCCTCTCCGGAGGGTAGCCACTTTACCTCGCTTCAGTGACATCCTGATGAGCTCGGGGATTGTGGGTGTGACCAGATCTTCCCAGCTTCCCAGGGTGAGTCGTGGTCCCCAGCAAATCTTTCTCGCCATGCGCGCGAAAATTTCCACACCGTCCAGCGAGCCCCGACGAGAACGCGCCGCGCCGCGGTGGAGCGCCGTTTAGACGTCGCGTCCCACGGTCTAAAATTTTCGCGCGCTGCCCCTCTGTCCAGCGTGGCTTTTGTCGTGCGTGTTCTGCCCCTGAGTTGGAATTGAGTGGTCGTCGATAGACGCCGGTTAGACCCCTCCACGTCTTCGACCGAGGTCTGCCGCCCGCGCGGGAGCAGCTTCCACGGCGCTCAGCATAGCTATGCAGCCGCGTTGGGCGCGCGGGCAACGCCATGGGCCGGGGCCTTCGATCGGGCGGATCACGTCCGCTGGATACAATCCCCCCGAGACGAATCACGGGCGTCTAACCGGGCCACGCGTGACCACGTCGACGTCAGCCGCGCGTCATCATCTTCAACCATCTCCCGTTGCATTACTACTCTTCCGTATAGTAGACCGTCGACTATTACAAAGTATACGGTATATTGCAATGTGACCCACCCCAGTGACATCTGGTGCCCACTTCAATAGTGACATCCTTCCCGGCGTTCCCCGTGTTTTGGTCCGCTGCAGAAAAAGCATGGACGCGGACGACGCCGAGATGGCGCCGCGCGCCGACAATCGCCGCCCGCATCGCGCCTCTGGGGACCTCCTGCCGCAGATAATGGCAGCGAACGGAAGCCTGGAAAACGGCGCGTCGAACGCGACGTTCGGCGACGTCCTAGGCGCCCTGGGGCCCGAGCTCTACGCGCCGTTCACCAAGCTTCCGCTTCCGCCAGGCAGCGACGCCCCGGCCCCGCGCGCGGCGCCCGCGGCCGGCGAGGAGACCGCGGCGCTCGACCCCGCGCTCTCGGACTCGGCGTTCGCGGCGTCGATGGCCTCGTTCACCTCGGATCTCCACGCCGAGCTCGCGCGGCTCGCGGCGGCGCCCGTCGCGTCGCTCTACTTTGACGAGCCGACCGCCGCGGCAACCATGACGACAACGACCACGACGGTGATGCCACGCCGCGCGCAGTGCGCCGGCTGCTCGGCGGCGCTGGACGACGAGGCGTATGCGGACGCGTACGCCGCGACGGGCGCGACGTTCTGCCTGTGCTGCGAGCGCCCGCTGCTGCTGCCCGCCATGGACTACGTCCAGGAGGAGGACGCCGCGTTCCCGCGGTGCGCGCCGTGCCTGCTCGCGCGGCTACCGGCCAAGCCCGTGGTGGACGAGCCCTGGTGGCCGGCGCAGTACAAGCACGCGCTGCTGCGCGCTGTCGAAGCCAAGCTCTGGCGCAAGCTGCTTGAGGTCGGGAACCTGCCGCAAGGCGGCGCGTCGGCGCGCCACCAGCTCTACCACCGGCGGAACCAACTCGAGAATGCACAGCGCGTCCACGAACGCAAGACACTCGAGGCCGCGCGCAGCGGCAGTGACCACAGCGCGCTGTTCCAGGAGTGGCGCGAGCTGCTCGTGCGGGAAGACGCCGAGAACTTCCGGCTGATCGTGCTGCTGAGCAAGTGTCTCCAGGAGATCGGCCGCGGTGTGCCCCCGGAGGTGGGCGAGGCGTTGCAGCTATGTCGTGGGCGCGATCTGCGCAGCGAGCACGACACAGCGCGGCGTTTGGCGTCCGTGCTCACTCCAGTGTCGTGCGGCTGTTGTCCGGCCGTGCTGTCGATCCCGGCGCCCTCGGGCGTGCCGCTGCCGAACCCGTGTTTTTGCTTTTGCTGCGCTCGTATGGTGCCCGAGTCGCTCATGTACCAGCCCGAGAATGCCAGCAAGCCCACGAACGGCGACCTGTGTCTGGACTGCGCGGCCGCGCACGACGACCTCGAGCGCAAGTGGTTCTTGGTGTCGGCGTCCCCGACCATGATGGACTGGAAGCGCCACAAGGTCGCGATGGGCCTCGAACGCCAGCTCAAGCGTGTGCGGGACAGCACGGCAGCCGCGTACAAGGCCGGTTGTGAGTCCGAGAAGGACAGGGCGCGGTGGCGCGTCGCCGACGACGCGGCCGCGCAGTGGCAGTCTCGCTCGGAGAAGATTCTGAGTGACCAGCGCGGTGTACTGCGCCGAGGTTGGACGCCCGCGGCCGACAGCCGACAAAGCTACTCGATACAGGCCGAGTACGAGGCCAAGTTCGTGGTGGCGATCCCGCCGCTGCTCAAGGTGTTAGCGAACTTGCTGGTGCGACAACGGATCGCCGTGGGTGGCGACGACGTGCGCACGACGCTCAAGCGGACCGAGAGCATGGACGAGCCGCGATCGGAGGGCCGCGACATCAAAGTGCGCAAGTTCTGAACCAGCATCAGGCTGGTGTGCGAAGGGTGTGGCGGACGTCGGATTCGATGTTGCATGGAGCGAGGCTCGGACTTATTTATCAGCCGACGCTGCCCACCCTCCACGGCTGCCTGGAACAACCCGAATAGAGTGGGATGGAAAGCGATCGAATCATCGCCGATTCGATCCGAGTCTCTGTAATGAAACCCGTGGATTCTGTTGCGTTGAGATAGCCTCGCATGCGATGCACGACAATGCACGACAATGCGCTCTTGTTGATGGATGACGGTATCCCTCACTGTACAATGGTACGGGAAACGTGGGTTCGCTCTGGTATTCGGAGAAATAGACAAGATCTGCCGAAGAAAAGCCGAGCAGCTCCATCTCGCATTCGAAAAATATGCTGCTGGCGCTGCTCTGCGTGGGCGCCGGAGCCACCGCTACGCACACGACTGCGCCCACCGACCACGCGTGGGCGATGCGCCAAGTGCTGTCGTTCCTGCTCCCGATCGACGCCGCGCGCCTCCTCGTCGCGCTGCTCGAAGGCGGCAGTGAAAAAGGAGACCAGGCGGATCCCCGAGGGTGCGTCCACTGGCTGCGCTATGGCGACGCGCCGCTCGCCCCAATCGACGCCGACATGCTGCTGGAGGTGGCTGCGAGCCACGCGCGTGCGTGCTGCTGGAAGATGTGCGGGCCGCGTCGCCGTCGTGGGTCACGCTCCTCGACGACGACATCACAGAGGTGGATGGACTATACGACACCAAGAATGCGCTGATCCGACGAGCGACGCTCGCGCATCGCGGCACCCACTACCGCTTTGGACATGACACAGCCAAGGACGTTGCCGCGCGGGGCGATCTACCGGCGCTTCAGTGGTTGTGGCCGCGCTTGGTGAAGACCAGCGGACAAGTCGTGCCGACTCGAAGAGCCGCCGCTCATCTGGACGGGCTCCATGCGAGAACCAATATGATCATCGAAGCCGCCGCTGATGCTGGACAGTTCCACATTATCGAGTGGGTGATCAAGACGTCACCGCTGGTTCACTGTGTGATGCCGTACGACGACGAGCTGGAGGCTGTGAGCTGGATCATGTGGAAGATTCGGGACCCAGATATGTGTGTTTACTATTGTGCGACGAGGAAATACGGGTTTCGCCTAGCCGAGTCGCAAGACCCGGTCTCGGCTGATGGCTTGACTCGAGCAAGGACGACATGGATGCCGTTGGCCGATCCGTTCGCGCGCGACGGAGACCTGGACACGCTCAAGAAGATCTTCGCGCGGCCCAACTACCCGCAGTTGATTGGCGTGAACTCGGTCCTGCTAGCTGCGGAGGGCGGTCATCTCGAAGTGGTCAAGTGGCTGGTCTCCGTGCTTCGCAGGCATCCACTGTCCAAATGCATTCTCGCAGCCGTTAGAGGAGGCCACATTCCTATCCTCGAGTGGTTGCATCACGGACGCAATCCATCTCTCGCGATTCAAGTCACGGTTGTGGCCGCCGAACATGGACGCGCCCACGTACTGCGTTGGCTGCGGTCCACGTATCCAACGAGTCCAGTCTATTCCGACAGTTGGGCAATGAAAAGCGCTTGCCAGAACGGACACGTCGAGGCTATCGCTGTCCTCCACGACATGTATGGGACTCCCTATGACAGGGTGCATCTTTTGCAGCCACTGAGCCAGTGCCCGAGTATCGAGACTATCGACTACGTGCTGGACCGTCTCGAGCCACTTGAACAGTCTGCTGTGTTCCTCCAGCGTGCAGTCCAAGCATGCCACGTTCATGTCGTCAAACACCTCGTTCACAACCACGGGATGTGGAGTCGAGAAGCCCTCGGTTCGGGGGTAGCGTGCCGCGACCCCGTTTCGGCGCTTGAGATCAGCCAGTTCGTTTATGCTCAAGCCTAGGAACGAGCGAGGCATTTGCAATCCGCTCTGGAAGAGCAGATCGATATCACGAGCATCACAGTGGGCGACGTCAAACACTTCACTGTCGCCATGTGGCTGCTGGAATCAGTGCCGAGCGCTCGTGTATGGAACCAATCGCTTGCCACAATGGATGCGGAGAGCGGGAGCAAGCAGGTATCAAGACCCGTAGTCACGGCATGCATCAAGTATCGCCCCGACGAATGCCGCAAGATTCCATGGCTGCCACTCTGGGCTGGCTGTCACCACAGTTTTGACTGTTTGAGCACTTGAACCAATCCAGCCACCCACAATTGCGCCACAACGACATGTTTTGAGCCGTAACAGCCTACACCCGCGATGCGCGGTTCATGCTCAAGCTGCTGCCTCTACCAGATGACGAATCGAATCTTCGCCAGGACGTCGTCGAGTGGGCCGCCACGCACGGTATGGTCACGGTGTTGGATCGTATATTTGACCGCGACGACGACATACGTATCCAACAGCAACTACTCAATCGTGTTGCATATCACGTGGGGGTCCCCGGTCATATTGAGTTGGCTGACTGGCTAGTCAGACGATGCTCGTTGCTGTCGATCTCCACCACGACGGTGTTCAAGAGCGTCAGCGTCGATGCTATGTGTCATGGTCGTGTGGACGTCCTTCGGTGGATGCGCGCGCATCATCGTGATCATCAGTTGCTGCCGACACGCCCCCACGCGATCGAGAAGCTGGTCACGGCGGCGGGGAACGCGCGCCAAGTGCGCAGTCTCCAGTGGTTGCTTCGGAATATGAAGACCGAGATCCACCCCAAGTGGATCGCACACGTGCTGGTGAGCGCTGTGCGACAGAACCACGCGGAGATTGTGGAGTTCATCACACGGACGTTTGAACCGGAGGCGATACCGGTGGGGGGCCAGGAGATGAAGCGTATTCGCGGGTATCTTCACAGGATTCGGCAAGGTTACGCCAGGGAGCCGGCCGCTACGATTGTTGCACAGGCCAAGGACGATGACGTATCTACAAGTGGGTGTCGTGCGAAACGCTCTCGACGACAGCAACGCTGAGCGTCATTCCCCTCTGTCAGTGATTGCCATGGTTTTGGATCAAAATGGAGTCGCAGACCCTATGTCTGTGGGCTGTGCTCGACATTGCCCCAACACGCCAAACTGTCAAGTAGCCCACTTAGTCTTGCTGTCGTGAAGATACTGGGCGTCGGCGAGGGAACCCAGGTCCCCGGCTTTGTCAGCTGGTGGCGCTCGTGATCCAGCTCGACTGGAATTGAGAGGACACGGCGCACACCCTGCTGAGGTCCTTTCCATAGCACGCCTAGCAAGTCGCATTTCCGCGGTTGTGGACGCAAATCAGCGCTCAGAATGCCCGAGATATCGTGCTTGTGCGTGCGGTGGACAACCACACTGAGACTGTACCCATGCTCTTATACAGGATGAGTCAGCAAACTCTCTAATCGAGCTGGTTCACTTCCATCGTCTCCCCTTCCTAGACGATATCTGTTTCGACGGGAGTCGAGGGTCTCAGAAAAGCCCTCATATTCGCCCTCAGAAACCCCTTTGGTGGTGTCGTCGCCACGTCGGACGCGTGTGGCTTCCTCCTCGTCTTCCTCGTGCTCCTCCGCCATGGCGCGCGTCTCGCGGTCGCTGCTGCGGCTCGTGGTGGCGTGTCTTCTGCTCTGTCTCTCGGTGCACGCGCTCACGGTGGTGCGGCCGGCGACGGCCCAGCAGAGCGACCAGGAGACGAGTCCGCCGTCGTCCGAGGCTCCGGCGCCGTCCCGCGACGGTAGCGAGGCGCCGCCGCCCGTCGTGTACGAGATCCACGCGGGCGAGTACACGGGCGACGCCTTCGCGCGGCGGCACCCAGCGGCGGCGGTCTCCTCTGAGGTGCCGCGTGTCAAGACGCCGACGGCCGCCGAGCGCGAGCAGTTCGTCGCGCGCATGCAGGCGACGCTGGACACGCTGCTGGCGCGGTACGAGGCGCAGGGCACGCACGTGCTCGAGGGCGAGCACCAGACTATCAACGAGCTGCGCGTGCTCATCGAGGAGGCCGCGCCGCTGCTGACTGCGGAGCTGCTCGAGGAGCTGCCGCAGCTCTACGAGCAGCTCGTGGACGCGCAGACGCTGGCCGAGGACATGCTGGACGAAACCGACGGTGAGCAGCTAGGCGGTGAGGGCACGGGTGGCGACGATAGTACGCGACTGCTGCGCGATATCGAGCCGTCGGACGCGTTTCTCGACGTCGAGGACCGCATTCTCGACGAGGGGCTCACGGACGCGGCCGTCACGGCGCTCGAGCGACTCGCGCGCGACCACAACGACGTGTATGCCCACGAAACGCTCGCGTACATCGCGTTCTTTGAGCCCAACGCGACGTCATCGTCCAGTCGCGACTTTACGGAGGCGTTTGCGCACCTGCGCGTGGCGGCGGACGCCGGACGCGGCGTCGCGAGCAGTCTGCTGGCGATGCTGAGCCTCATCGACTTTGGCACGCCACGCAACGCGTCGCTGCCCGTGGAAACGCGGCGCCAGATCGCGCAGGAGTTTTTGCTGGACCTCGCGCGCGAGCAAGACTTTACGGCGTCGCTCGTGGTCGCCTATCGGATGCTCACGGGCGAGATGGCGGGCGCGTGGCCCGGGGACACGTGCCAGAACGCCGTCCAGTACTACTACCGGTGCGCCGAGTCGAACGTGAACCAGCTCGCGGAGATGGGCGGTGACCACGGCGGCGGCGACATTGGCGGGCGTCTCTCAGACGAGTATGGCGTCGGCGCGCCGACCAGCGACGCATTCGCCGACGACGCCGTCCAGCGATTCGAGTACTTTCGGTCGATCGCGGGCAACCCGATGGACGAGCAGTGGGTCGAGGCTACGGAGCGGCTTGGCGAGATGTACTTTTACGGTGACGAGGCCGCCGGCGTGCGGCAGGATTACGCGCGGGCGACCGAGCACTTCCGGCGCGCCGCCGAGGCCGGCGAGCCCGTCGCGCAGGCCAACTACGGCATGATGCTCGCGCAGGGCATCGGTACCAAGCAAGACAACGTCACGGCGCTCCGGTATTTCGAGCGCGCCGCCGCGCAGGGCAACGGATTTGCAATGCACGGCATCGGTGTCATGTATCTCACGGGTGGTGGTGTCAAGAAGAACGAGACGCGCGCGTTCGAGTGGTTCCAGAACGCTGTCGACTACGGGTATGTGGAGGCCCACACGTACCTGGGATTGGCGTACCTCCACGGGCGCGGCGTGGAGCGCAACGAGACACTCGCGTTTGACCACTTCTCCGAGGCGGCCACGACTGAGTCGAGCCAGGCGCTGTTCAATTTGGGTGTGATGTACTACCGGGGCGCCGGCACCAAGCTCTCGTGTCCATTGGCGGTCGAGAACTTCCGCCGCGTCGCGACGCAGCCGAGTTTGCTTGCAGACCTGCCGTTTTCCATGGACAAGGCGTACGACTGCTACAAGCAAGGCGACTACTTGCGTGCTTACCTGCAGTACCGGCTGCTGTCTGAGTTCGGCTCCGAGGAGGCGCAGACGAACGCGGCGTTCATGCTTGAGCAGTTTGGCGACCAAATCTTTGCGGGTGTGGAGCTTCACGAATCCACAACTGCCGAGGATGTGGCTTCGCCAGCGCCGGTATGGATGGGCGAGCCGAAGCGACCACTTGCCGAGGCCATGGCGCTGTACGAGCGCGCAGCCGCGCTGAACGATACGGAGGCGATCCGCAAGACTGGCGCCTGCCACTATGAAGGCTGGCACGAAGTGTGCGAAAAGAACTCGACGCGAGCAATCGAGCGGTACGAAAAGGCGGCACAACTGGGCGATGCCGAGGCTGCATTCAACTGTGGTGCAATGTACTCGATGGCTGATGGCGTCGGGCGAGATCTGGACGAGGCGAAGGTTCGTGAAAATCTCTTGTCTCTAGATTGAGATCCGCGAGGGAGCGTGTGACTGACCATCCTCTTCGATTTGGCTCTGTAGCGATTTTTCTCCATGTGTGCGGACGCCTTGTTTCCTGAAAACGTACCCTGTGCTTTGGCGCTGTTCTCGTTGAACCTCGCTGTTGCCGTGCGCGATCTGTTCGAGTACGCTGTCGCGTTCGCGCCGGTACCGTTGCGGCCAATGCTGTCAGAGCCGTAACTTATTGAACCCCATCAAGTGCGTGCGTTAGAGTTAGTCACGAGTGTGCCCCTTTTGTCTCCGAATGATCATCAATACACAAGAACACAGCAAGAAAGAAGACGCATGGCAGTACATACATTATACACGATCGGCGACAAACCTGTGTCTGGGCTGGTGGGGAAGTGTATCTTTTTGCCGGAGCACAGGGTGTGATATCTATCGAAGGTTGGGAGTACCCCTCACGAGTGAACAACTTTATACCGTCTCATACGACTTGCCCTGCCACGACCGCTTCTTCTTCTTGATTCCTGTTGTGGCCGATGACCGCATCGCAGCGTGATGACGCTTCTTTGACTGCCACCACTTGCGGCATTCGTCGAAGACCAGCACAGATGAAGCGATCGAGCAGATGTAGAACAGATCTCCGAGCGTGAGCGCCTCTGTGTGAAAAGTAGCTTGGAGTGGTGGGAAGTAGATCACAAGCAGTTGGCCCATCTGAAGATCATGAACGTAAAAAAGTGAGATCCTCAACCGAAACAATAGCAATCACGCATGCTCCACTCACCAGGGAAGCACCGACAGCGTAGGCGAAAAACGTGTTCGACAAAAGGCCGATCTCGAAGATCGACTTGTCGTCGGAGCGGCATGAAAGAGCGTTGAACATATCGAACATCACGAATGTTGTGAAGCTCATAGTTCGGTCACGCCGACTGACAGTACCGTCGAGAGCAAGCTCCTTGTAGAACACGAACAATGTTCCGCACACAATGAAGCACGCAGACGACAGAATGCGCTTGATCATGGGACGAGTAATGATGTCCGCATCCTTCGATCGTGGGCCTTCCCTCATCACATCGGGATCCACGGGTTCAACACCAAGGCTCTGGGCTGGCGGACCGTCCATGATAATGTTAATCCAGAGGATCTGCATTGCATTGAGCGGTGATGGCAGGTTGAACAACGTCGAGATGGCGATGAGACATAAAGCGGAGATACTTGTGCTCAACTGGAATCGAAGAAAGTGCTTGATGTTGTGGTAGATGGATTTGCCTTCTTCCATTGCACTCAGAATCGTCGCGAAATTGTCATCCAGAAGGATCATGTCTGAGGCTTCCTTCGACACGTCTGTTCCGCTCGTACCCATTGCGATGCCAATATCGGCAGCCTTCAGCGCCGGGGCATCATTCACACCATCACCGGTCATTGCGACTTGCAAACCAGCTTCCTGCAGTGCACGAACGATCTTCAGCTTATGACGCGGGCAAGTACGATAAAACACCGCCGTCTTGAGAATACGCTTCTCGAGCTCCATCATATCCATGATCTCCAGCTCGGTGCCAGACACGGCAAAATCACCAGGGTTTTCTCCGTCTCCGAAATGCTCCGAGGTGATAATACCCACTTTCGTCGCAATGGCAATAGCTGTCTCTTTGGAGTCACCTGTGAGCATGATTGTGCGGACACCATTCGCAGACAGTGCGTGGATGGCCTTGTCAACGTTGGCACGCGGGGGATCGGAGATCCCTACGAGACCGGAGAAGACCATACCTCGATCGGAGTGCTCACCAAATGACAGTGCTAGCACGCGCAAGCCACGGGATGCCATCAGGTTCGATTCTGAGTAGATCCGTTCCCGGTCTCCTGCCGTCATGTCCTTCAGTCGGCCGCAATTATCTTCAATCTTGTCGCAGCGCGAGAGGATGGCTTCAGTCATTCCTTTCAAGTACCATTTGCGGAAGCCGTTGTGCTCGCAGCAGACAGCCATCCACTTCTTGTCTGAGCTGAAAGGAACCTCGCTGACGCGGCTGTGGTTCTTCATCACAATCTCATCGATACCGATCTTCTGTGCGCACATCAAGACTGCTCCTTCAGTTGCCTGCCCGATAACCTCACCATCCGTGATGGTGGCATTGTTGCAAAGAGCGCCGGTTAGCAAGCAGTGGTAGACATGAGGGTGGGTGTTTTCAGTGATGGGCTCGCCGCGCATGGTTACGTGGCTGATCTTGCCAGAGGGATTCGTCAGGGCTGAGCTTCGAGCCGTAGATGGGCGATTCCCGACACCGTTCACTTCCGCATACACGCTCTCGAAGGGAACGAAAATCTCGATCACTTCCATCTTGTTCGTCGTGATTGTCCCGGTCTTATCCGCGCAGATCACATTGATACAGCCGAGCGCTTCCACGGCCGGCAGCTTCTTCACAATCGCATGGCGTTTCGCCATCTTCATCACACCGAAAGCCAGAGTGACAGTTACACAAATCGGTAACCCCTCAGGAATGGCTGCAACCGCGAGCGAAACGCCGATCTGGAGCATTGTCAGAAGACCCTTGCCTTGAAGGATACCGATCAAACAGATCACGGCGATGATTCCAATCGAGAAGATAGAAAGTTGCTTGCCCAGCGTGTCCATGCTGTTCTGCAACGGGGTTTTGCGCTCTTCGACCTTGTGCATGACTTCAAAGACCAGACCAAACTCAGTCTTGGATCCGGTGCCGTACACGACGGCGCGACCGCGACCAGCGCGCACAAGCGTGCCCATGTAGACGATGTTCTTGCGCTCCGCAATCGGGTGGAGGTGCGCGTTCTCAATCGGGCTCGTGTGCTTGATGACGGGATTGGTTTCTCCTGTCAAGTTGGATTCGTCGACTTCGAGATCCACAGCTTCGATCAGTCGCGCGTCGGCGGGGATGCGGTCGCCGACGTTGACCACGATAATGTCGCCAGGCACGAGATCTTTTGCGAAAATTTCGGTGGTCACGCCGTCGCGGACGGCGTGGCAGCGCGGCGGCACGAGCTCCTTAAGCGCGTCGAGCGTCTTCTCGGAGCGGTACTCTTGTACGAACGCGACGGTCACGACGATCGTGATCGCGACCGCGATCGAAATCGCGTCGTCCGTGTGGCCCATCGCCACGGAGACAACCCCCGAGCCCATGAGCAGCATGATCAGCGGGTCCTTGAACTGGCCCAAGAACTTGACGATCATCGACTCTTCCTCGTCCGACTCGAGCTCGTTGAAGCCGTGCTCGCGCTGCCGTTCCTCGACCTCGAGCGGCGTCAGCCCGTAATGCGGGTCCACCTCCAGCTCGCGCACAATGTCGTCGTGCGCGCGCGACGACGCGCGCAGGCGTCCGCCGCCGCTGCTCTCGGTCGCGCCGCCGGTGTCCACGTCAATGACGGACGCCGGCTCGGACGTGAGCGAGCTCAGCGAGGTCGTGGAGGCGGTGCGCGCCGAGACGCTGACGGGCGACACGTCGTCCATGTCGCTTGGCTTGGAGAGCGCCATCGTGGCGCGAGGAGGGCGATTCCGAGCGCGAGAGTCACACGGGCGGGTGCGGCGGGCGAGGGGGCGTCGAGATGATACAGTCGCAGCGAGACGGGGCGCGGCAGTGGACGCGGAGCGCGCGGAATGTACGCGCGGGTTGCCCTTCGCTTGGTGTCGAATGGAGTACGCGGCCTCCGCGAGTGTTGGGAAATCGCGCTCTGGCCGCGTGTTGGTCGTTTCCCCTCCTTCCGCGTTGGGCGTTGGCGTTGGGAATCTCCAACGAAAAAACTCGCTCTGTTGGTGGCGTTTCCCCAACGGAGCCCAAAGTGACGCAAGCAACACAACAAAGGCGCCCGCCCTCCCACACTGGACTCTCGCTCCGGAAGCAGGTGAAGTGTGTCGCTCGCTGATTGGTTGTAATTGAATCTCGAAGTATTTTTAGCCAATAGATAGCGCTCATTTTGATCTCTTTGACGTGGTCCACATTATGCGATTGCTTTTACAGCCAATTAGGAAGGGATGCGAGAAATGAGTCGGAGATGGAACAACAGAACGCGTTGAAGCGTCGCCATAGCGCCTCGGGATCTTCGCGAGGAGGCGCGTGATCCCGTCCATGGAGGCCTGAGAGCCGCACATCAAAGGATCTCCTCGCTCAAGGGTCTCTGCCGTCGGCTCCCACCTCCGCGTGCCCCTCAAAAGCTTCCAAATAAGAAGGATCGCGATGAAGAGAGATCTCGCGGCTGCCGCCCCAGGGTGTGGAGCCCTTGGAATGGACGGTAAGCTGGATTTGCCCGCGATGACAGTCTTCGTCAGATTGGGTTGAGTAAGGCCCGTTACTTTGGTGTCCAGGTTGTGTGGATATGTATGTGACTATCTGTCAGTGCACTTCGTAGATTTTATCGTGTATTTTATCAAGGGACGTCGGTTGTCAGTTGCACAAGGCAGACGTGCCTCGCATAAAAGCCACCTGAAGTGGTGTTCAGTCGGCGGCGACGCGATAGCAAGAGGCAGACGCATCGGCGCGGGTTGGTCCTCTAGTGCGCGGTACGCTCGCCCGAGTGGTTGTACGGAAGCGACATGTTGTGCCAGTCCGAGCGCTCAGCGATGATCTTGGCGATGTGCACGAGCTGGCGCTCGTCCTCCTTGGAGAAGCCGTCCTTGACAGGGCAGTCCATGTCGAGCACGGCGAGGAGCTCGCCCTTGTCGTTCAGCACGGGCACGACGATCTCCGACTCGGACGCGCTGTCGCACGCGATGTGGCCCTCGAACGAGTGCACATCAGCGATGCGCTGCACGGTCTTGGTGCGAGCGGCCTTGCCGCACACACCTTCGTCGTAGTGGATCGTGTGGCACGCCTTTTTGCCCTGGAACGGGCCAAGCACCAACACGTGGCTCTCACCGTCGATTGGCTTGACGAGCGGGCGCGCGAAGTAGAAACCCGCCCAGTTCACGGCGCGCTTCGCGTCCACGAACGCGTGCCAGATAATCGACGACACGTTGGCCGTGTTCGACACGTAGTCGCGCTGCGACGTCGTGTACGCCTCGACATCCGCGAGCAGCTCCTTGTAGTCGACGGGGTTGAAGTAGTGCGTGAGCGACGCCTCATCCGGGCAGTCTGATCAAACGAACCACAACAGAGTCAGCCCGTGACAACGCAGGTCTACGGAGCAATCGGAGCATGATATGAGACGCACCGGGGCTGTAGCCAATGTGCTCGACAAGCGCGAGGATGCGGTCCTTGAGCGGCGAGCTCTTGGGGTTCGCCGTGAGCACCGCAGCGCCATTCTTGTACACCGAGAGGCTCGGCTCCGCGTCCTTGACCACCGCCTGATACAGCGCCTGCTCCCCATTGCCATCCATCATCAGTACATTTATGAAATCCCCGACGAAGCCCACCGAAGCGATTCGTACCAAGTCCGTGCGCTCACGGAAGCGGAACGCGAGCGTGTTGAGGAAGGGCTTGGTCTTGTACTCGCGGTCCTTGCGGTGGAGCAGCACGACCACGGGCTTGCTGGTCTCCTGCGCCGCGATCTCCTCGATGCGCGCGGGCTCCTCCACGAGCGCGAACAGCGCCAGCACGTCCGCAAAGTCGGCCATGTTCGTCCTTGCCTTGATCCGGTCTTGTCTGGTCAAGAAATGGCGGCGTGCAGACGAATGCCCCAGTCAAGTCCATCGCGATTGGTGATCCCCTCATCATCGTTCGATGACGCAAGCCCAGCTAGTATGCATTTTTGACAGGTTCATCAAGCTCCTTCATCGCGAGTAGAACACCGGATACGAGTCATTTGATGCGTTGTAAGAGGTACATGGAGCTGCGAAAAATGACCGCCATGTGCTGCGCATGCTGATTGGTCGATAAGGCGACCACCAACTGCTCCCTGGTGTGGTCCTACACTAGTCATAAATGTACCTAATAAAGGACGTTCTGAAGCGATGCAACAGCGATCTTCACGCGAAGAGACAACTCTTCTCCCACGGGAATATGGCGCTCCAGCAGCTTCTGTGCCGGCCCGACGCGCACCTGTGGGCGCTGCGCCACGTCTCAGATTTCCTCGACGCCGCCGACGCCACGCGGTTGGCGCTGCTGGCGACGCAGAGCGGCCGCGCGGACCTGCGCCGGCTGCGCCACTGGCTGCTCCATGGCGACGCGCCGTTCCCGCCGCTCTCCACCACAGACGTGCTCTTCGCGGCCGCACGGCTCGGCGACTGGCCCTCGGTGGCCCAGCTCCTCCACCAGCTCAAGTGCGACGCACCGCCAGCGGCGGCGGCTGTAAAACCGAAGGACAAGAAGGCGCCCGTGGCGGCGCCGCCGCTGGACCAGGAGCCCTGGCGAGGCCTCTCGACCGCGTTCGACGGTGCTGGCGTCGGGTTCCTCGTCGATATTCTGGAGGCCGCTGCGGCGCGCGGTGAGCTCGCGGCTGTGCAGTGGCTGTTGCCGCGCGTCAAAAAGGGCGTCAACACGGTAACCATGGGCGGCGGCCGGCAGGTCGAGATCCCCGAGGACGATCTCGACATCATCAACACGGCACTGATCGCGGCCGGGGAGGCGAAGCAGCTCCATGTTATCGACTGGCTTATAACGGCCACGCCGCGCATTCACTGCGTGCTGCCGCTCGACGACGAGCTGCGCGCCGTCTGCTGGTATTACACGTATGAAGATAAAGCGTTCTTCTACAATTGCGCCAGCGCGCAGCACGGCATCGAGTTTGCCGGCGCAAGCTTCGACATCGCGAGCGGCGATGGCCTCAGCGATGGCAAGCCCACTCATATGCCATTTGCCAACAAGTTTGCGCGCGACAGCGATTTGGCCACGCTCGTCAAGATCTACGCGCGCGCCAACCACCGCGCGCTCATCGCTCCAGATGCAATGGAGACCGCCGCGGGGAGCGGTCACCTCGAGGTCGTTCAGTGGCTCCACGAGCGATTTCCATCACATCTCACTTCGTCGTGCGTGACCGCCGCCGCAAAGGGCGGGCACATGCACGTGCTGCAGTGGCTCGAGCAGTTTGGGCTGCCTGTGTGGCGATCCAACGTCACCGAAGCCGCGAGCGCTGGCCAGGTGGCCGCACTGCGTTGGTTGCGCGTGCGCGACGAGTCGGTGTGGAGCAGAGTCCACCCCGAGGCAATGATCCAAGCCGCCAAGCATGGGCGACGAGAAGTACTCGAGTACTACCACGAAGAGTGCGGACTGCCGCTGCCTTCGAGCGCTCTCAAGTCGCTTAGCGCGTGCAAGAGTGTCGAAACCGTCGAGTACGTTCTTGACCGCATCCAGGCGACGCCAGCGGAGCTGCAGGAGATGTTTCACTACGCGGCCTCCGACAGTAACCTCGCGGTGGTCGAGTACCTCGTCACGCAACGCCGGCTATGGAGCCGCGACGCGTTCGAAGCGGCCGTGTACCGTGAGCGTCCGCCTCAAGCAAAAGAAGAGCAACTCAAAGTTGAGGCCGATACAGCTCTTGCGGTGAGTCGGTTTCTGATCCAACAGGCGCGGATCCGCGCCGAGACGCTGGGTACTCCTTTGTCGGCGCAAGTCATCCTTGAGGATGTGTGTATTCTCCACTTGGCGGACCTCAAGAACTACGCGATCGCCGAGTGGATTGCTCGTAGTGTGCCCGAGGCTGACTGTGATCCGCGTGGGCTACTAGACGGCGACAACTACCCACCAAAAGACGCGGACGCGACAGCGATCACGCCCGTGGTGCTCGCCTGTCTCACCCACCGGCGCGAGCAGTGCCGCGCGGTGTCCTGGCTGCCGCGCTGGGCCGTGGTGGCGAACTCCGCCAAGGCGTTCGAACTGCTCGTACAAATAGATCATCGGGCGCTCGGATCGATCGACGTGCAGCGCGCGATCATGGCCAACACGCGAGATGGCCGCTTCATGGTAGCGCTCCTGTCGCGGATGACCAGCGGGACGCTGAGCACGGACATCGTCACATGGGCCGCGTCCTACGGGATTCGGCCCGTGCTGGAGCGCGTGTACGCGCAGGAATCGCAGGCCAAGCGGCAGCGCATGCTGCAACTCATCGCAACGCATGGCGCGGAGCACGGCCACGTGGACGTACTCGAATGGGTACGCGCGACGTGCGAAGCCGGTCGGTTGCCCCAAGTGATCGTGTTTGCCGACGTTGCGAGCAGTGCCGCGCGCTGCGATCGTGTGGAGGTGCTTCAGTGGCTGCTTGAGCGCACGCTGCTGCCGCTGTCTGACGGCGACAAGGTCAACTCGATCGTGCGCGAGGCCGCGCGCCACTGCCGTGTCGGCAGCCTGCGCTGGCTGCTCGCGAACGTTGCCGTCCCCACGCGCGTGGTGGCGCAGATCCTCGCGGACGCCGCGAAGAACGACCGCGAAGAGGTCGTCCGCTTGCTGACGACGCGATTCGCGCCCGCGGAGTTGGCTCTCAGCAAGCCCGACGCCGCTCGGGTCCGCGCGATCGTCAAGCGCGGAGTGTAGACATGTACATCGATGTATGCGAAGTCAGCGTCTCGAGAAGCCCTTTTGTCGTTTCAATCCTTACACTTGACTTCGACCCGATCTCTTCCGAAAACCCTCAAATAATACTCATATTATGATTTACATTGTCGCCGCCTGCGTCTGCATCTCTCGGTCGGGCTACCCCATGTAGCCGATCTCGTCCAGCACGTCCACGACCGTGGAGTCCATCGCAAACGCACGCAGGTCCGGGAGCGAGTGCAGCAAATCGGGATACCACGCGTGTACGCGGCGCAGCGCGTAGCCTCTATGCGCTCGCATCAAGAGCACGACGATGTACTCCCAGTGCAAAGCCTCACGCACAGCGGTGCGCGTCTCAAGCCAGTCGAGCTGGTCCCCGCTCAAACTCATGCAATACACGTCGAACGCCGCCTGAGACGGTTCTCGCTTCCATGCCACAGGGTAATGCTCGAGGAACCACAGTGCGATCTCACGGTGGTCAAAGCACACGGCCCATTCAAGCAACATGGGCTCCACGGGCAACTCGATGTGCTCCATGAGCCACCGCAGGATCGCCACGTCGCCGACTTGCATCGCTTTGGCCCGTGCGCCTTCAAAGCTGAGCAGCCGCGCGACGGTGTCGGTGTCCTTCGTATCGCCGTGGCTCGCGTGCGTGTTCCACGGCGTGGGGCAGGTCTCGTGGATGACCTCGAGCAGCGAGAGGTCGTGGTTGTGGATGGCGTGGAGCGCCCATGGCTCTGGGAAGTATCGGTACTGGCCCTCGTGGAACGGCCAGCAGTCAAACATGCGCTTGAGGACCCACGACTTGACGCGCGAGTCCAGCAGAAATGGGTGCAACGCGGTTTCCGACGCGTCTTCGTCGACCGTCGGCTCCCATGTGGCCAGTCCGTCAATTATTGCGCGCTTGACGAAATTGAAATTGGCGCTGTCTTTATCGTTGCCTGGCTTCGCTCCGTGGTGCGCCTCGGCGGCATCGATCGAAACTTGCTTTGCGTTCGGCTCGCAGCACACCTGAACAATGTATTTGAGTGCGTCGAGCTGGAACGAGTGGAGCCCGACCTCTTTCGTCACCAAGCGCTCGACAGCCAACCGAACTGCACTCAGTCGACAGCTACCCGGCCCGGTTACGGAGTGCACTGCGCGCACCCAGTGCGCTCCGCACGTGGACGCGCTCGCCGCACCGTCGATCGCGCGATACGCCAAGTCGCGCCGGGTGAGCCCGTCGACGACAAAGCGGATGGTGGGTAGCTCAAACGTGCGTCCAGCTTCGTACAGCGTCGACTCGAGCACCGCGTCGGCGCTGTCCGGGTACTGACTCTGCAGGGCCGCGTAGGCGTCGAATGCACCGTGCAGCAGCAAGTCTGGAAGCAGCTCACGCGTAAACAGGTGCTGAAAGTGCTGGAAAAGGAACGTCACCTCGTCCAGTTCGTCGCACACCAACGCGAATCGCACGCCTTCAGCCACGAGCGCCTTATTGAACACCTTGAGGTCAAACAGATCGCGATACTTGTCAAACAGATAGCGAATGACCGGGAAATGACCCTGCTGAAGCGCCTTCCGCACGGCTGCAAACGTACACCCTGCGCTTCCATGATCGTGAAGATACTGAACGACCCGGAGGTTGCCTTTCGCTGCTGCACGGTCCATCGCGTGCGTCGTAGCCGTTGCAATCCCTTGCTCGTAGAGGAATCGCACAGTAGCCAAATTGCCGTATTCTGCAGCCTTGTCGATTGAGACCGGCCATCGCGGCGAGAGGAGTCCACGAGCGACCCAGTCCTTGGCCGTCAAGAGGCGAGAGTCGTCGCTGCCCTCGCCAATGTACCTGGTGTAGGCACTCTGGAGACGCTCGGCGAATCGAAGCGCGAGCTGCTGGGCCTCTGGGTCCGTGCCGAGCGCGAGGTACAGCACAGTGTCGCCAATCGCGTTGTCGGGGTAGTGCTCGAGGAAGAAAGCCAACACATCAAAACGCCGCATGTGGAACGCGTCGCTGATGATGTGAACGGGTGGATGGCGCGCCCGGATGCCGTTTTCCTGGAGGAACTGGAGCATGGGCAGGTCCCCACGCGATGCTGCGCCCTGAACCAAGGCACACGGTATCTGGAATCCGGGGATTTCGCGCTTTAACCAGCGCAGCACGCTCAGCTGCGTGATGAAGTACGACTCGCTCGCCACGAGCGCGTTCAGCTTGCGTGTGGGGAGCGGCGTGTACTTTTTAGCACGTCCAGCAGGCGTTCCTCGTCGCCATTCGAACGATTGAGCACGTCCCGCCACGCGTCCCGGGGTCTGCCCAGGTTGGAGCTCTTGGTCGCGAGCGCCCACTCGAGGATGTCAGCGCGACCCGCCTGGAGCGCGTCGACGGCCACGTTGAACAGCCAAAGGCCTTCAAGTTTCGGCTCTTCACCCACCCAGCCCGGCTGGGTGGGTGAAAACGTACCGGGACGGGGGCTGGGCCAGCCTCCGCCCCGGCACGAAAACGTGGCTTGCTTTGCCAAGTCGAGCAGCGCTGGCGTGCCGTGCGCCGTGAGCAGCTGGACCAGCGTGTTGGTAGTCTCCGGGGTCATGCGCACGTCTTCGGGCATGTGCGCGCGCCAGAAGTCGAACAGTGGCATCGCGAGGCCACGCTGGAACGATACCGGTACGACGTGCCGGAATAGCGCCGGGTCCGTGACCACTTGTGTAGCAACGAAGGGGAGCGTCGCCATCGTTGGAAGGTGCTTCGCTTGGCCGTTGAATCGAGTTGTGACTCACAACTTATGAGTGTCTGCCTGGGATGCCGCCCACTAGGAGTCCCTACGTCCCAGTGGGACGTAGCCACTCACTACAGCTGCTCAGTGATTACACACTCACCAGTGTATCAGATGAGACCATCACTCGGTCTCTGAACTCAGAGCCTTTCAAAGGCAGGTCAGAATAAGAATGCAGGTGGTCTCAGACCACCCGATGAGACTCTCACGTGCGACAGCCGTCAAGTCCGACAGCAGCGTCACTCAGGACCCGGCGGTGGTGGAAAGTGTTGAACCAAACCATATTCGCGAAACACCAAACCAAAAACGGGAGAAAACAAACAACGGTGGTAAACAGATAACCCTTCCAAAGCGATATGCACACTCTGGCTCGGCTCCGCAGGCCGAAGGCCGAGGACTAGGGTTAACACATTCTCGCTTGGCTCCGCAGGCCGAAGGCCGAGGACTAGGGTTAAAAACCCGTGATTGTACACTCTAGGGTCCCAGGTTTCAAGTCAGGTTGTTGTAGGAAACCTGCTATCCCCAATATCAGAAAGTACATTTTGTAACAATAATTGGAGCTGGCCTTTTTCTACTTAATTTGGTTACCCCCCACTTTTTTGGTTTGTTTTCCCCCCGCTCTCCCCGGCGGTGGCGCCATTGCCCACTGCCCTCATTGTCTTCCTACTGTAGTTAGTCAGCAGGGACCGATACAAGTGCACATGCGAGACATGGCTACACTTCGTCGCTGGCACAAGTTGAGCGGTTGAGCGGATCCACTGTTTCTCCAAATCCCATTGGTCAAAATATGATCCCAGTGGTCAAAATCGAATCTCTCAACCAGGAGCGTGGATCTTTTGCCGCACAACTTCTCTGCCGACCGTCGCAACTGAAGATGCTGCTGGCGCTGCTGGGCGTGGGAGTCGGGGCCACCACCACGCCCATGACTGCGACCGGCGACCACGCGTGGGCGAGGCGCCACGCACTATCGTTCCTGCTCCCGATCGACGTTGCGTGACTCGATCGGCTGTGATGATCCCCGCGCGCGCGTCCACTGGCTGCGCTTTGGCGACGCGTCGCTCCTCCCGATCGACGACGACATGCTGCTGGAGGTGGCTGCGGGCCACGCGTGCTGGTGTGCGCTGTGTGTGCTGCTGGAAGATTTAAGGACCGCGTCGCCCTCGTAGGTCACGCTCCACGAGGACGAGGTCACGGACGTCGGGGAGGTAAATGACTCCAACCCATGGATCCGGCGCGTGACGATCGCGCATGGTGGTACGCACTACCGCTTCGGACACCATGTAATCAAGGCTGCTGCTGCGCGAGGTGATCTACAGGCGGTCCAGTGGTTATGGCCTCGTTCGGCTAAGACCACCAAACAACCCGAGCCGACTCGAAAACCCATTGATAATCCGTTCGAGATCCGCGCCAGAGCCGAAGCCATCTTGGAGGCCGCTGTCGGCGCTCGCCACTTCAACATCATCCAGTGGGTAATCGAGACCTCGCCACTGGTTCACTGTGTGATGCCGTACGATGAAGAGCTCGAGGCCGTGTGCGTAACCGTGAGGAGGTTCCGGTACCGGTCCCCTGAAGAGTGCGCGTACTATTGTGCGACGAAGAAGTATGGACGTAGCCTAAGCGAGTCACGATATGTCGTGTCGGCCGACGACATGACTTACACGGGCACGACGGAGATGCCGCTCGCCGATCCGTTCGCGCGAGACGGAGACCTGGACACGCTCGAGAAGATCTTTGCTCGGCCCAACTACCCGCAGTTGCTTGGCGTGAAATCGATCATACTAGCTGCGGAAGGTGGCCATCTCGACGTGGTGAAGTGGCTTGACGCCGTGCTGCCCAACACACGTACGTTTGCACCGGATGCGTTGCCCGTGGGAGACCAGGACCTCCAGCGTGTTCGCTTGTATCTCCAGACGATTGGACGGGGTTCTGCGAGGGGAGCTCTCGCTGTCGTTGCGACTGTTCCAGTCCCCGCACCGGTGGACGAGAGAGCCAGTGGGCGTCGTTTGAACCGCTCTAGGCGGCAGTAGTTTGCGTGGGCGGCGTGTCTTTGCTGGTTTGCATCGCTGCACGTTCGTGTTCGATCGCTTTTATGGGAGCGTGTGGTGAGATACCTTCGATGGCTTCACTTGGCCGCAGGAACGGGATGGGTCCGCAACGGCTCCGTATCTCATTGGCGAAAATGGAGTCGTTCATCCATGAGTGTGGGTCGTTGGCACCAGCCACCTGCAGAGCCCCAAAGATGTCATTCCAAGAGACGAAAAAAGATGCTGCTAGCGCTGCTGGGCGTGGGCGGAGGCGTGAGGGCCACGACCACGACCACGACTACGGCCGCCGACCACGCGTGGGCGAGGCGCCACGCGCTGTCGTTCCTGCTCCCGATCGACGCCGCGCGCCTCGTCGTTGCGATCCTGGAAGGCGACGGAGAGAAAGATGACCAAGCTGACGGCCGCACGCGCGTCCACTGGCTGCGCTATGGCGACGCACCGCTCGCGCCGATCGGCGACGACATGCTGCTGGAGGTGGCTGCGAGCCACGCGTGCTGGCGCGCGCTGTGCGTGCTGCTGGAAGACGTGCGAGCTTCATCACCCTCGTGGGTCAAGGTCCATGATGACGACATCTCGGATGTGGACGGCGTACGCGAGACCAAGGACGTGTGGATCCAGCACGCGACGGCCGCGCATCGTGGTACCCACTACCGCTTTGGACATGGCGTAGCCAAGGCTCTCGCGACGCGAGGTGACTTGCAGGCGGTTCAGTGGCTTTGGCCGCGCTCGGCCAAGACCAGTGGGCAGATCGAGCCTACTCGAAGAACTCCTGATGATGTAAGCGAGCACCACGCGCGAATCAAAGTGGTCCTAGAGGCCGCTGCCGACGCTCGCCACTTCCACATCATCACGTGGGTGATCGAAATCTCGCCGCCTGTTCACTGTGTGCTGCCGTTCGACGACGAGTTGGAGGCTGTGTGCTGGATCATGCGGAACGTTCACGACCCTCGCTGGTGTGTTTATTACTGCGCGACCAAAAAATACGGATTCTGTCAGACCGAGTCGCGAGAGATCGTCTCGGCTGACGGCATGACTTGGGCAAGGACGACGGAGATGCCGCTCGCCGATCCGTTTGCTCGCGACGGAGACCTGGACACGCTCAAGAAGATCTTCGCGCGGCCCAACTATATGCAGTTGATTGGTCGGAACTCGATCACACTGGCCGCCCAGCATGGTCATCTCGACGTGTTCAAGTGGCTTGACGGTGTGCTGTCCAAGCACTCGCTCTTTGCATGCTTCCTAGCAGCCGCGGGAGCAGGTCATATGCACATCCTCGAGTGGATGCATCAGGAGCTCGGCTACAACCGACTCCCGAGAGCACTCGTCGATGCCGCCGCGAACGGACGAGTCGACGTCTTACGCTGGTACGCGTCCATTGACGCAAACCTCAGCGGCTCCTTCGAAGGCGCGGCACTGGCAAGCGCCATCGAACACGGACACCTCGACGCGGTCAAGTACCTCTGTGAAGAGCGGCATGCACAAATGCACGGGCATACTGCCGTGGGTCCATTGGCAAAGTGCTGCAATATCGAGGTGTTTGACTACGTGCTCGATCGTGTGGGGCCACTTCAACAGCCAGTCCTCTTTCTGAATCAAGTCACACGCCACTCCAGCGTCGTGGTGGTGAAGCATCTCGTTTTGAACCGCGGTTTCTGGGATTCGGAATCACTCAACGCAGCATTGAAGCGAGAAGAGTCCAACTCGGTGCTTGAGATGGTCCAGTTCCTATACGCCCAGGCAAAGGAAAGAGCAAGGCATCTCGGAACTCGTCTCGAAGCCCAAGTCAATCTGACAGGCGTCAAGATTGGACGGATCTGGCAGCGCTCAGCAGCTTTGTGGTTACTGGAGAACGCGCCCGAGATTGCCGCGTGGGACGGCTCTCACGCCCATATTAACGAGGCATTCATGCTGGAACAATCGTGGGAGCCCATATTCCTCGCCTGTATCAAGCACCGACCCGAGGAGTGCTGTGAGATTCCGTGGCTCCCAGTATGGGCCGTCCGCGTCCGCAGTCTCGAGGCGCTCGAGTTCTTGAAGCAATCGAGCCACCCGCGCGTACGCGATGTGGACACATTCCAAGCAGTCACAATCTACACCCGCGACGCGCGGTTCATGCTCAAGCTGCTGCCTCTACCAGTAAACGAACCAAAGCTTCGCCAGGGCGTCGTTGAGTGGGCTGCCAAGTACGATGTGGTCACGGTGTTGGATCGTGTTTTTGACCACGAAGACGACCCACGCATCCAACAGCAACTACTGAAGCGCGTCGCACATCACGTGGGCGTCTCCGGTCACGTTGAGCTGGCCGACTGGCTTGTAAGAAGATGTTCGACGCTATCGATGTCCACCACGACGACGTTCAGGAATGTGCCGCTTGATGCTGTTTGTCACGGCCATACGCATGTACTTCAGTGGCTGCGAGCGCATCATCTCAATCAGCAGCAGCAGCTGCTACCGACACGTCCCCACGCGATCGAGAAGCTGGTCACGGTGACAGGGAACGCGCGTCAGGTGCGCAGTCTCCGATGGTTGCTTCTGAGTATGGAGAGCGAGATCCAGCCCAAGTGGGTTGCGCACGTGTTGGTGGACGCGGTGCGACAGAACCACGCGGAGATTGTGGAGTTCATCACACGTACGTTCGAGCCGGATGCGTTGCCCGTGGGAGACCAGGACCTCCAGCGCGTACGTGGGTTTCTTCATAAGCTTCAACGGGGTCGTGGAAAGGGAGCTGGTGCTGTGGCTGTTACAGAGCTCTCGCAGGTGGAAGAGACAGCCAGTGGGCGTCGTTCGAAGCGCTCTCGGATACAGTAGTCCCTGGGCGCGTGTTTGCGGCCATCCTCTTCATGTGTCTGATGTTGGTGCCTGTTCTCGAAGCGAAGCTGAGAGGTTGGGCTGCAGTGGCGAGACAAAAATGGACAAGGTGGAATCGCCGCTGACTTGCTGATCTGGAATGGGAGCCCCGCAGTTCTACTGATCGCTACCGTAGAGAGACTGAAATACCGGAATTCACACGGAGAGCGAAATTCCAGCATGGACTGCGAGGGTGGGTCATGATACACGTACTATTCAGCGTACCCGCTGGTCTGAGATATCACGGAACAGCAAGTCACCAGATTCATATATGGTGGACGGGTGGGTTACTCGCTACTCACATCCAAAACTGTAAACGGCACGGGTTGGGTTGCGGGTGGCTTAGACGGCGTTGACGGCCTTGAGCGCGTTCAGGCGGCCGTAGCCGTACTGGTTGTTGGGGAACTTGGTGTCAGCGGTGCCGCCGCACGTGTAGCCCGAGGCCTTGAGCGTCGACTGGTCGGCGGTCGAGATGAGCGCCGCGCGGATCTTGTCGAACGTGAGCGACGGGTTCTTGCTCAGCATGAGCGCGACCGTGCCGGCCACGTGGGGCGCAGCCATCGACGTGCCCGGGATCGTGTTGAACGACGAGTCGCTGCTGTTCCAGACCGAGCGCACGCTCACGCCCGGGGCCGAGATCTCGGGCTTGATCGTGCCGAACGCGGTCGGGCCCTTGCTCGAGAAGTAGCCGAGCTTGTCGGTCGAGTCGGTCGCGCCGACGGCAATGACGTTGGCGCTGTCCGCCGGCGAGTTGGCCGTGTTACAGAACGGCGACTTGCCGCCTTCGTTGCCGTTGGCGAACACCGGGATAATACCCGCCGAGCGCCACGCGCTGATCGCGCCGGCGAAGAACGTGTCGCCGCGGCCGCCGCCCCACGAGTTGTTGATGACGTTGGGCGCCTTGTTGCAGTCCTTGCCCGTGCCGGTCGGCGTGGTCGGGCACGTGAGGAACTGGGCGCACGACAGCAGCCACGACTCCTCGCCGCCGTCCTCGGTGAAGGCCTTGCAAGCGATGAACTTGGCGCTCGGCGCGACGCCGATGCCGTTGAGGCCGACCATGGTACCGATCGTGTGCGAGCCGTGGCCCAGGTCGTCGTAGGGCGTGGTGCGGCCGTTCACGGCGTCGAACCAGTTGTAAGTGCTGCGGAAGTTGGCCGCGATCGACGTGTGCGTCGCGCGCACGCCCGTGTCGAGGGAGCCGATCACGATGTTCTGACCCGTGTTGCCCGTGGCCCACACGCTGGGGGCCGCGACCTTGGTGACACCCCACTCGTTCGCGAGGAGCGAGACGCCGCTCGTCGTACTGTTGGACGCGGCCAGGATCTCGGGCGCCGGTACGCGCACCTCCTCGCGGATCTCCGCGATCTCAGGCAGTGCCGCGAGCTTCTCGACGAGGTCAATGGTGGCGCCCTTGATGACCTTCTGGTTGGTGATCCAGTAGGTCTGCTGCGACGTGAAAAGCGGCGTCGCACTGCCGGCCTCCTGCGCGAGCAGCGCGTTCAGGCTCGCCTGGGACGCCTGCGCGTTGGCCTCGAGCGTCGTCACGACAGCCGCGATCTTCTGGCCGCGGTCGCCAAACTCGCTCTCCTTGACGGCGCTCAGCGCGTTGTCGACGCCGCTCTTCATGGTGAGGACGATGTCGACGGTCGACTGCGCCTGGAGGGTGCGGTGCACCGTGGCGTCGACGCGCGGCATGGCCGCAGCCGGGCCCATCGCGAGGGCCGCGACGGCGACGATGGGAGCGAACTTGGTGAAGACCATTGGGAGCTTGTGGTGTAGCAGGACTTGAGGCGTGGAAGGCGAAATCCAAAGTGAGGATCGCCAGCACCCGAGCGCTCGGACCAACAAGGCCTCGCCACGAGGGCCTGCCCTCCTTGACGCCCCCCGGCGCCCAGGGGGAGCTCTCCTCGTCGTGGGCCGACGATGGTTCTCGCAGAGACCGAGCGTGAACACTCAGCATGGGGCGTCGGCGCTCGGCAAATGCTAGTGCGCAGGATTTCACGCAGGTCAGGTCATCATCACACACACCTGCTTTGGAGCTTCTTCTTCAAGAGCTGCCCCGTCGCTGGCTGACTGTCAGGTGCGCAGAACAGAAGAAGCAGATCTCGTGCTGCGCTTTTCCACCGCGTTCGACACAGTAGGGCTCTCTCGGGCTCCATGCCGTTCGTCAAAGTGGGCCGTGTGGGTACGGGTGACGAGAGTGGCGCACTCAGTCACTCGGTCAGTGTCCTCGCGTATCTTGGGCGTCCTCGGATCGCCCTCCGGATCGCCGTTTGTGACACGTGGGCGACGTCTGGTGAACCGGTTCAACCCTACGGCACCCCTAGGCTGGGGCCTAGCTGCGGCGCGTTCTCAGACCGCCGACCGACGCCCGTGACTGACTGCAGTAGTAGTCACTTCGCCATCGTGACCGACGCCCAGATCTTTGCGAGTGCGGATACATACTTTAGGTGGGTCACCCATGGAAAGTAACGTACGTATCCGCACTGGCAACCAGGGTCACACCGGGCACGCCGCCGCCGTCCAGCTGGCGTGGCTTTGGGGCGTCGACGGTGCATATTACGCGAAACCGCACCGTCGCAATCTCTGGACTAAGGAACCCGCGGCGGTGGCTGTGATAGCACACTCGCTGAGAGGTCTCCTCGCCTGCCAGAAACGTGGCATTATCAGAACAGGCCGACCGGCGCGAATTTCGTGGGTGGCGAGCGATCTTTGCTCGATCGAGGTGTTTGTGCATTCGAGCGCCGCTGGAATAACGCCGACCTCACCTCGAGGCCTTAGGACCTCCGAGGTCCCAAGGCAAGCGGCTGCGGCGGAGGAGAAGGTCACACTGTGACCGTCTCCTTCGCGTCACGGCGAGAGACGCGAGTAACCCACCTCCCATCATGGGATGAGCGCAAAGCCCACCAAAGCTGCGCGAGAAAAAGGTGCGGTCACGTTTGTCGAACTAGCGTCGTAGTGTCCGCGACCCACACACCTGCACTTGCCGTTCAGCACCGAGTGTGCGTTTTCACTCGCGTCTCGTGAGAGTCTGAGCCGACTGTGTATCGTGTCACTGGCGATAGAATTCGACTGCGCGTGGCTCCGAGCCGAGTGTGCCGAGGGTCGCGCTTTTCCCGTCGTTGCGCCAGATCTTCCATCCGGCGTCCGAATTGTATTGGTCGAAATCGAATCGCTTACCCATGAAACATGGCCCACATAATTCATGGGTGCTTGTGGGCCATGAGTGTGGGTCTTTCACGCAACGGCTCCATGTTATGGTCTCCGCTTGTCAGAAGACTCGCAGGCGGCGCGCACTGTCCAAACATCACGACTGATGATGCTGCTGGCGCTGCTGGGCGAGGGCGTCGGAGCCACCTCTGCGCACACGACTGCGGCCACCGGCCACACGTGGGCGATGCGTCACGCGCTGTCGTTCCTGGTCCCGATGGACGCCGCGCGCCTCGTGGTCGCGCTGCTCGAAGGCGACGAAAGAGATAGATACGACCGTGCTGATCCCCGTGCGCTCGTCCACTGGCTGCGCTACGGCGACGCGCCGCTCGCCCCGATCGACGACAACACGCTGGTGGAGGTGGCTGCGAGCCACGCGTGTTGGCGCGCGCTGTGTTTGCTGCTGGAAGACGTGCGATCGGCGTCGTTGTCGAGCGTCTCACCCCACGACGACGATATTAACGATGTGGATGGACTCTTCGACACGGATATCGTGTGGATCCGACGCGCGACGATTGCGCATCGTGGCACCGGCTACCGCTTCAAGTGCGATATCTTGAGGGCTGCTGCCGCGAGGGGCGAGCTGGCGATGGTCCAGTGGCTGCTGCCGCGGACGACAAAGCCCAGTCATTTCGAGCCAACTTGGGTAAAGAAGGACGAGCATTCCGACGATTCTGGCCGGACCGAGCGTATCCTGGAGGCAGCAACTCGGGCTTGCCAGTTCCACATCCTGCAGTGGCTCGTCGACTCTGTGCCAGTCAAGCAGTGGGCACGAAGGTTTTCCGCTGACGTGCAGGCCGTGTGGTGGGTCACGCGCCACGTTCCAGACCATCGGTGGCGCGCGTACTTTTGTGTGAGTACACGCTTTGGATTTTTTTGGACTTCCGCACGTAACCCGAAGTCCGACGATCCCATCTACTCCTTTGTCGCTGAGACCGAGAAACCGCTCGTGGATCCGCTCACCCGCGATCGCGACCTGGCAGTACTCAAGGAAATCTTCTCGCGGCCCAAGTATCCGTACGTGTTAGCGGTGGAAGTATCTGTTCTCGCGGCCGAGCTCGGTCTTCTCGACGTCGTCAAGTGGGTCTGCGACTTACTCCCCAAGCGTTTGTACGTCGAGTGCTTCGAGGCTGCTGCCGCCGGAGGCCATTTACACATCTTGCAGTGGATGTACCAGGAGCGCGAAGTTCCTATGTCGCGTCATGCAGTGTCTGAAGCCGCCACGTTTGGGCATATTCATGTGCTTCGCTGGTGGCGATCCCTCGAGGCGACACGTCACCTTGACACTGAGATCTGGGCGGTGAAATATGCGTGCCAGAATGGGTGCGTCGAGGCTGTCGCTTTTCTCCACGAAGAGTGTGGGGCGCCACTGGAGACACGGTATATCCCTCACACCCTGTGCCCAAGCATCGAGACTATCGATTATGTGCTGGACCATGCCGAGCGTACCGAGCCACTTGCACATCATGATGAGCTTGTCCAGCGCGCCGCCGAAGCAGACCAACTGCATGTCGTTAAACACCTCGTCATCAACCGCGGTATGTGGAGTCGCGAATCTTTCGGTGCGGCGGTCGCGAGCGCTGACCCCAGTTCGGCAGAGATGTGTCAGTTCTTGTACGTGCAAGCGCAGGAACGAGCAAAACATTTGAAAACCTCTCTCGACGAACAGATCGACTTCTCGGGCGTCACTGTGGCCGTCTTGAAAGACCACGCGGTCGCTGAGTGGCTGCTCCAGTCTCTACCACGCGTTCGTGTCCTCTATTCATCCATCGCCTTAATGGATTTGGAATGCGGAATCAAACAGGTCCCACGACACGTACTCATGGCATGTATCAAGTATCGTCCTGAGGAGTGCCGCGAGATCCCGTGGCTACCAGCATGGGCCGTCCGCGTCCACAGTCTCGAGGCACTCGAGCTTTTGAAACAATCGAGCCACACGCACTTGCGGCACATCGACACTTTCCAAGCGGTTATGACCCACACCCGCGACGCGCAGTTCATACTCAAGCTGCTGCCTCTACCAGATGACGAACTGAAGCTTCTACAGGATGTCGTCGAATGGGCCGCCAAGTATGGTATGGTGACGGTGCTCAACCACGTTTTTAACAACGTCGACGACCCGCGCGTCCAGTACCGACTACTCACGCGCGTGGCTTATCACGTTGGGGTCTCGGGTCATGTTTTGATGGCCGATTGGCTGGTGAGACGATGCTCAATGGCGTCGATCTCCATCACGTTGATGTTCAAGACTGTCATCCTCGACGCTGTTTGCTATGGTCATGTACGTGTACTTCATTGGTTGCGTGAGTATAGTCATCCGCGCCTGCCGACATGGCCTCAGGGGATCGAGAAGCTGGTTACGGCGGCGGCAAACGCTCGCCAGGTGCGCAGTCTCCAGTGGTTACTTTCGCATATGGGGAGCGACATCCAGCTTAAGTGGATCGCCCACTTGTTGGTGGACGCGGTGGGGCAGAACCACGCGGAGATTGTGGAGTTTATCACGCAGAGGTTTGCACCGGATGCGCTGTCCATGGGGGACCAAGATCTTCAGTGTATTCGTGTGTATCTTCAGAAGATTCAACGTGGTCGCGCTAAGGGAGCTGCCCCTGCGGTTGTTGCCAAGTTCTCACAAGGGGGTCAGGCAACGAGTGGGCATCGTGCGAAACGAGCTCGATGCCGATAGAAGTACGTCTTCACTAGCGTCATTCGAGCATGTTGACTGAACGCAGACAGAGAACAAACCGACAGAGAACGGCACGGTTCACTCATGTCAAATGGAATAAGAAAAGCAACCCTGAAAGGAACGAACAAAATGATCGCAGTCTTAGTCATCCGTCATTACCACATCGATGACGTTAAAGTGGAGGTGATTGGCCAAGGCGATCGATGCCATGCCACAACCACGTCAAATTGGACTCGTTCGTCCACTTGGTTACGAGCTGAGCAACTTCGGGGCGGCTGTGCCGTGAAGCTGACCACGCTGCAGTGCGTAGGCACTGGTGACGCCGCTGTTGAGGCTTATCTTTATCTGTTGTCAGCTCACTGTCTTGGGCTGGTAGAAATCGCTCGACAATCCACACCAATAGCTCTCGTTGGTCATGCACCACCGCCCACCGCACCACGTGGGTCGTGAACAGGAATGGAAACCGCTCGTAAAACCACTGCACCACTGCCGAATCTCTCGTTTCGCGTAGCAATCGCCTCGCAAACTGCCGGGTCCCTAAACGAGGGTGTTTGATGTCTGCAAGCCGGCGAAGCGCCTTGAATCTGCGGTTCCGCACGGTCCACGCTGGGAACCAAGGGATGCTCCGTACGGTTTCCTCGTTGTACAGTTCAATGAAAAGATCCATCACTGCGTGGAGCCGTCGGATGGAGGCCGGGGTCTTGGGCCAACCAGAGTGACGAATATCTTCGTTTTCCCAACCCAGACTCGCGTATTTCGTGGCATACTGCTGGTCCACATAGTCGATCATCTTGATTTGTGTCTCGTTGTAAAAGATATCACGCCGATAACCGTGCTGAAGAAGCCAAGCGAAGGTGTCAAAAAAACCGCACCTGATCCACCCAAACCATTGTATCGGCACTTGCTCTTCTGGCAGTCCAAGTCGATGGGCCCGCGCGATGGCTTCTCCTTGGGCATACTCGAGCACTGCAGTCGTGTTGCTCATCGCCGCAAACCGCAGTCCATAGCTGCTCCATAGCTTGAGGTCCTCGACAGCCCACCGCACCACTTCAAGCTTGCCGCTGACACCAGCTGCATGAAGAATGGACTCGTGGATGGGATCAACACAGCGAGCCACGGCCCATTGTGCGAAACCCAAGTCACCAGTCTCCACCGCGCCGTATACAACATCGAAGTCGACAGGAAATCCTTTTTCCCGCACTAACCACTCGACAATATGACTGTGTCCATTGTCTGCGGCAGCAGCTGCTAACCCTTGCTGCGGTTCTTGAGGTGGCAAAAACTCCGGGAAATTTTCCATCATCCACTGGAGCACGTCAAGATGGCCGCGCCGGGCGACTTTGGCGAACGTCGAGACCTTCACCCTCATGCCCACATCGTAAGCCACGAGCCACCTGGCAATTTCGAGATGGCCTTCCACCACCGCGCGAATGAGAGCCTTGGTGCCCACAAACGTCTCGGGATACATCGCGCTGAGCCAGTAGAGAGCCGTTAAGTTGCCCGCTGCAGCCGCGTTCTCGGACGCCTTCACCGAGTGCGCGCCACGGAAGATCGAGTGCTTGTCCAATCGATCCAAAGCTCCAATATCACCGAGCTTGGCGGCGAGATCGATCACCGGATACACATGGCGGCCCTCGCTCGAGCACCAGTCGTACCCCCACTTCTTGGTCAGCGCAAACACGCCGTCGAATGTGGTGCCCTGGACGCTCCAAGCCATGACCCCGACGTCCGGATCATGTCGATACTGGTACGTAGGCACCACGGAGGCGCCCGAACTTACCCACTTGGCCGTGTGCGCGTTGTCCAGCAGCCACGACACCACGCCGGCGTGGCCGGCCCTCGCGGCCGCGTCCAGCGCCTCCGGCGGGTCGTACCGCGCCACGTGGTGGAGGTACACGACGCTCTCGAGCGAGCCTCGTTGCGCGGCCACGTACATGA